>MU251428.1:110153-125547 GCA_019669835.1 Amylocarpus encephaloides | reverse complement strand
TGAGAGATCGGAATTGGCCTCGTTTATGCGCCTGGATAGCCAGAGCAATTAGAGCTTCGTTTTGACTCATTTGGATAACAATTGGTTGAGTTATTAGTGTTGTTGTAGAGAGAGTCGCGAAATAGAGGGGTAAAAAACACAGCTCCCTTGCCGGTACAGCTCGCTTGCCACCTACGTTACTGCTCAGTAACATGACATATCTCTACTTGTAACTACAACATAGAAAGACCAGACAATTAAATACGTATACCCTAAGATCCGTCATCAGCCACCTCATTCTTTCCTTTTCTGCTATTATCAAGCGGCTGTTACAGTATAAGCAAAATGGTCTCGCTAGGGGATGTCCAGGGCAGGGTTTACAAATTCAAGGGCAGGCTAACAGATCTCGTAACGCGGCAGGTGGTGTGTCGAGAAAGTTGGATCATGTGGAAGTCATGACGGCGGGTGCTTAAAGTTTAATAGTCATCTGCTAACGCCCTTAGATTCCCTCGGCGTTAGCAAATAGCGGCGACCGAAGAAGGGCTATATATGCAATCCAACTTCGACTTCGAACCTACCTTGAATGGTATCATGGAGACGCTGCGCGATTTATTCCGACATTGCCAAAGTATTCATACTTAGAGATTGATTCATACTTCGAGGCACTAATACAAATGTTGGTCGAGGCTATAGATTGCCTCGGGAATTCTTTAATGATTTGCCCCAAACGTCGAGGAGGTCTGGGAGAGCTTCGGGACCACATTCCACGTCGTGATTCGATTCGCGGACAAGAGATGCTATATCGGACAACAGAGAAGCAGGGCCAAGTGGAGGACGGTGTTCAACAAGACTTGTTCTTATGAAACCTTCAAATCCGCTCACCCGAACGCGGTAGTTCGGTACCATATCGCAGGATAAGCGCCCAGCTTTGTTTGATAAAGCTGTCGACGCAGGGCTATATAATACTAGATTATTCCCGTATGATTTAGTCAGATGAGAAGTTACCAAAGTCATACGCGAGAGTCGAGTGTAGGTCGAGTGGGCAAAAGGCATCATTTATAAGCCTCCAAGACTAAGACTTGAATTGGCTATGAGATGTCGCTTGCAGACTGTAATCCTCTAAGAGGTAGATTTTTTAGACCAGCCATCCGTTATCGTCTGTGGCCACCTTCTCAGGATATTGCTTCAGATATTCCTTGGCTATTGGCCTTCTCCTCCTTCTCCAACTTCGCCTTTTCCTTCGCCTTCTTTCTCTCCCTCCTCGCATTCCTCTTCTTATCCTTTCTCGCTTTCTCCTTCTTCTCCTTTTCCATCTTCGCCTTTTCCTTCTTCGCCTTTTCCATCTTCGACTTTTCCTTCTTCGACTTTTCCATCTTCGCCTTTTCCTTCTTCGCCTTTTCCATCTTCGCCTTTTCCTTCTTCTCCCTTTTCGCCTTCTCCTTCGTTATCTCCTCCTCCATCTTCGACTTCCTCGACGTCTTCTCCTCCTTCGCCTTCTCCCCTTTCTTCTCCTTCGCCTCCTGGTGAGCCTTGGCGATCTTCATATCTCCCAATTTATTTGAAAGACCATTTACCGTTTTCACCATTCTCCAGCGTCGTTTCTGCATGATCAGCTGTCCAAATCTTACCGTCCGAGTAGCGGTATTATCCACTGGCCATATCTGGTAGTTGATGTCCTCGGCCCCTTTTATTGTTGGATGTACCATTTCAATCCGGGATACTGCACTTGTTCCTAACAACCCCTTCACAATTGGCTCTTCTATTGCTTGGTAATTTGTTTGGCCAGATGGGTGGAATCTTTCTGGAGGCGGTGGTGACAATACTGTAACCCCTTCGCCTCTCGAAATATACGATGCGAAGATAGCCGAGGCTCCTTTTATGTACTTGCTCCATGCGTCTTTCGATTTTTGCTTCCGTAAACATAGCGGATGCGACAGATCCATCAAAGGACCTATTGCTGTAGTCAGTGTCTGCATCTCATGCTTATCCGCCCAACGCTGAACTCCATCGCGCGGGATGCCGCTCCATAAAACCTGCTTGTTGGGGCGCCATGTGACCCCTTAGAACTGCAGGTGGATCTGCGCTTCTTCATCTGCTTTCAGACTCTGTGGGACGGGCGCCATAACGAGAAGTAGAGCGCTTTGGGCTTCCTTCTAGAGGCTCATCTTGAGACTCGACGGACGGGAGGCTTTGTCGAGTTATCGAAGCCTCGCGCACACATCTTAAAATATGGGCGGCGCTCGGGCCATAAAACGTGACTACTTCAAATATAATTTGTAAAACTAGCTAGTCTACTATTTGGCTTCCAGACCTGAGGCTCTGGCGTCCTACTATAGTCTTTGACTTACACAGGACGTTAAAAGGATAAAACAAACAAACAAACAAACAAACTACGCAACGCACCTATTTTTATACTAAAAGCTTAGTATGTAGGCCCTAACCACGTGACCTCGACTTTCCTACGCCTACGGAAGTAACCCATTTGTAGCCTTTAGTAATATTCCACCCCTTCAAATACCTACTACTCTTACTGTTCTCTACCTTCTACCCCTATTATACTAGCTACACTCTTCGTAGATTATCGGAGTCTTATTATTAATCTTTTTAAGAGATCTCGCTACATACCGGTGTCGTCACGTTTTATGGCCCGAGCGCCGGCCCATTTTTTAAGGAAGTCCCAAAATTCTGCCCCCCTCCACCCCCGGCTCTCCTCTTGAACCACCCTCCGCCTCCCCCCTCCCCCTAACTCCTCCCACAATGCCCCCCGACGAGTACGCCCCCGTCGTCCGTGGCGGGCTCAAGCTAAAAGGCGCAGGCGTCGCGAAGAAAAAGAAGAAAGCCAAACCGCCCCAACCCGAAGGAGGCAGCCAGAAGAACGAAGCGCTCCTCGCGGCTGCGGTCGTGGGCGGAGGCGGAGAGCCAAACGACGCGGCGCTCGCCACGAAGAGGAAACCCACGACCCCGCGAGCAGACGCTGGCCATGGCGACGAGGGATTGGATCTCGGCGAGTTGGAGCAGCGAGACTCGTCGGGGAAGACGCCGACGGAACGGGCGTATGAAGAGAATCGGAGGAAGAGGGTATGTGGCGATATTTCCCCCTCCCTTCCCTTCCCTCTTGGCCCAAGCAAGAGGTAAAGTGGAATCGGGCTGGACTGATGTATCCTTATAGTTACAAGCCCGTATCGAGAGGGAAGGTCCGAAAACACATAAACAGCGCGTGGAGGATCTGAACAAATACCTTAGTACGCTGAGTGAACATCATGATATGCCACGCATTGGACCTGGATAGGAGGCATATGCAAGGGACTCTGCAGGTTGGGGGAAGGCACTGGGGGGTAGAGGATGTAAATTTGGGAGGAGCATGGTGATGACATTGGTGATGTAGGTATTCAATTCAACTGATTGAAAGCCAAAAAGGCCACATGTCGAGAGGAAGGCTCATAAACGACATGATTTTGAGACGAGGAAACACAGGTACAATTGGCTACCGGGGTTATGCGGTGCGAGGGAGAATACGCATTTTATTATATGCTCTCGAGCAATCATCGGAGATACTCAGCATTGCCCTCCTTAGGTGGTTCTCTCGCCAGACTATCAAGAGTTTTCGGCCTCTTGTGCCATGTCGCCTTCCACCGATTCTTCCTTGCCATAAATCCTCTTCTCCCAATCGAACACATATCAAGCTCCGTTTGTTCTCTGTTCTGTACTGTACAACCAAACTTTGGGTCCATGACAGGAATAATATCTCTTCCACCCTCACACCAATGACGAATTGAAATCTATTCCACCGTGGAAACACACCCAATGAACAAGGAAATTCGTGGCAAATTCGACTCGCGCCGCAATATTCTTCTTGAATTAAAGGAGAGACGTTAGTTAGTTTTGTGTATGCTGTCCCCATGCCACCGTTCGCTATGCTACGCAATTTTCAATATCAACGATGCTCATCCTACCCCTACAAAATAGCGACGACTATGCCCAATGCACCCAGAAGAGCAACATTGACACCTTGTGCTTCCCTGGCAGCAGCGTTAGTTTGCAAGCTTGCACCAGCGCCATTGGTCTGGGAGCCAGAGCCACCGCTTGTTGCTTGGTTTGCAGGAACAACAGTGACGGATGTAACCGTGGTTTGCGCTCCATTAGCTAGGGTAGTCTTGAAAACGACCTGTTGTGTGACCGAGCTTGGACTTTCGATGCTGGGGGTATTGGTTGTTGGGCTACTGCCATCAGTGGATGTCGTGGGGTCAGGCCTAGAAGATGATCCTAATGGGGTGTTAGGGCTATCGATTGAAGTGGATATCGAATTTTGAGTAGATAGTGAAGTAGACGAGCCTGGAGGAGGCACGACCTGAGAAGAAGTCGAGCCAATGAAAGTAGTAGCGGCCTGAGAAGACATAGGCCCTGGAGAAGATGAAGAAGAGGGGATCGGTTCTTGGGGTGTGGAGGGGGAAGGTGGCCTCTGTGATGAGGCAGGAGATGAGGCAGGCTGAGACGAAGAGGACGGTCGTGGTGCTTCCGAGGTGGTGGCTGTTGAGAAAGTGTTAAAGGTCTATAGCTGTCGAAAACAAAACAATATGTTGGTGATGGTCGCACGCGTGAAAACCAGATTTGTGGAATGATGTAGTATGTATGATGTTGAAAGCGTTTTGGGGTTCAGGCCGTTTGTGATTCGAGTAGTGTATGTTAAATGGCTTGGATAGGTGTTGTGTTGGGGTGGGCAGAAAGGAAGTCGTCGATTCACTCGGGTCATTGTACATGAACTTTCATGTTGGGTAAAATGTGCAAAACCAAAAATACATCAAACACCGCAATCTACACATACCTTGTCTTGATGTTGATCCACTTGTTGTAGGCGTTGAACTTGAACTCTCGGCAGGTGTTGATGTAGTAGGGGCAGAAGTTGTCGTGGGTGCGGAAGTCGATCCTTGAGATGTGGAAACTGGTGGTGTCGTCGATTGCGAGGTCGTGGGAGTTGTGCTAGGAGCTTGACTGGAGGAAGTGCTGGAAGGAGGTTCAGAACTTGATGTGGAAGTGACTGTCGATGTCGATGGAATCACAGTACTGGTGGTTGGGACGGTCACGGTAGAACCAGTAGATGTAGTGGGCGCGACGGTTGTTCCATTGCCAGCGGTTTGTCTCTTGGCCAATTCGATCAAAGTGTTCGCCACTTCGGCATCTTGCTCATGAACGACCTCCATTGCCTTTCTGTCCTCCTGGTATACGCCATGCTTGTACTTCTCCTTCAGATGCTCGTGTAGGATTTCGTGGAGAGAGGCTGGCTCGACCGTATTGAGGAGTTCCTGGAATTTTTCGACTTCGGCATCCGAGGCGGCCACTGGGGCAGCATTTCGAGACTTGAGGGGAATGGTCGAGTGGCAAAGAGCACCAATGGTGAAGAGTGAGAGGAAAAGCAGGGCGAGGATGCGCAGGTGAGCCCGGGGAGCCATCTTGCGTTGATGAGGTTCTGCTTGGATCTGGGGGTTCAATTCTTCAGGATCGATAACGACGGTGGTGTTGATGGTGGTCTGATGGACTGGGAGTGGTGGGCCCAGACGATGGATCTTTTCATCGTTAGCTGGATTCATGATGTATGATGACGGTACGTGGTAATCAGGCGCGGCAACTTGGCAAGTCAAGTCAAGCTGGGTAATGCTGGGTTGTGCTGGGTATTGTTGGGATCGAATCAAGAGTCAAGAGAGACCTGGTTCGAGAATCGAGAGGGGAAAGGGGAACGGTGAGCAGAGAGTGGAGAGTGGAGAGTGGAGAGGCGATCCTCGTCGTCAGAGAAGCTGCAGGTTTTGATGGAGAGACAGGAGACGGCTGAGCTGCTGAAGACGCTTCGGATGGGATGGATGGGATGGATGGGATGATGGGAATCATGGGATGGTGGGTTGAACGAATGAACGGATGAACAAATGACACTCGCGCTGTCATTCGGAGGTCGCACGAAGTTCCCACCAGTCCCCAATGACGGCTGATTGATGATGTGGACGGAAGCGTGACCGAGGGCAGACGAGTCAGACTAAAGACAAGAGCCGCCAACGGAGGGCAGTCTTGGGTCGCACCGCTCCGCTTTGGTGGGTGTACAGTACGGACAGGAACAGTACCAGAATCGGGGTAAAAATAGCGGAATACAATGCCAGAATCGGGATGAAAATAGCAGAATAGTACCGTACAGTACTGTAAAAAATTACGGACCTTGCTTGGATGATGGTACTACAAATGCATTCCGCCTTCGGGCAACTTTGGTGCAGAAAAACGAACCCAGCCTCGTATCCATAATCCAAGCAAGGTCCGTTGTTGACGGGAACCATACGTCACCACTCCCACTTCCAACAACACATACTCCGTATTACTAGTGGGTGGGTCGCAGAGGCACGCTGTGATTCGCTTTCGAGATGCTTCTACTCCAATGACTCGCTATACCTCCGTACAATCCCCACACTGGATCCACCGAATAGCCTTTATTTACGGGGGCAACGTATCCCATGCCTATTAATAAGTACAATCCCGCACGGTGCAGCAGCTACCCGTAGCTTCTCGCCTCCGCTCGTACGGATACGAGACTGCTGACTGCTTACAACCTACAGGGGTAAATAAATGTAAAATGACGCGATAGCATTTGACCAATAGCGGACCGTAAAGAGTTATCCTGACCAGGTGATTGGTGCTGACTCTTCCGAAAATCAGGTGCTATGACCTCAATTTTACATTTATTAAGGCCTGTAGTTTGTATGAGTGCTGTATACATACGAGCACCGTCCTAATAAATGTTAGGCGAGTCCGGATACTATCGAAATTCCGAGTGGTCTGTCCCATCACCTGGTCAGGATATCGGCCTCCTACTCTTATTTACAACGTACAACGTTCTGAACGTTGTAAATCGTGTGGCGTCATTTACTTCGTACATGGCCAAAAGATCTGACCTTTTCTGTCTGTGCGCATGGTCGAAATTTCTAGAAATTAACGAATCAACTTCCAAGTTTACGATGATTCTTGCCCTCTTAGGCAAGGTTGCCAAAACCTTGCACAGACATGGAAAGTCAGATCTTTTGGGCATGTACGAAGTAACATTTGTGTATCCCGGTACGTTGTGCAATGTTGTCCTCTGTACTCCGTACGGAGGAATACCTCCGTAGCTCCGTACCTCCGCACGTGTGAACCGAGGCAGGGCAGAGCCGCAGAGGAATCACTTCCTGGCGCAGTGGTGACCTTCATTTTACAATCAGAGCACGTGTGAGCTTGTTAGGTGACCCTCTCGAACAGCGATGGTTACGTAACCATCATCAAATGCACTCACCTCTCACCCTCAAGACACCTCCTGTGACACACGCAACTACCCATATTCTTCTATTCTCCAGAGTTGTTATATATACTAATATCCACCAGGGGCAGCCTACCGGGTTCTATGAGGTCAAAAAGTCATGAATGGACTTGGCCGTCTTCCTCTGGCTATTATCTGTGTGGTGAAGGAGACACCAAATCTTGGCATTAACTCCTCGAGCGTATTGAGGACCCTTTTCCTCACCACCTATTCGTAAGGACGTGCGTAGTGGTAGTGTCGTAGCAGGGTCGAACCGAAAACCTAAGCCAAATTGGTGCTAGAATAGGGCGTCCCCCTGTGTCAGCTTATACTAGACCCCCCTGTTTAAATCGTAATACTCCACTTGTTTTACCACTTAATTTGCCACTATTAAATTGTATAAAACTGTATAAAACACCTATGTTATTAACAACCAAATGACTGAAAACACCCAAAATCGAGTTATATTCAGAATCGCGTAGGACCACCATTTGCGTCAATTACGGCTTGACACCTGTCCTACCATGAATCTAACAAGCTATTAATAAAGGAATCTGGTACAGCTTCCCAGGCAGCTAGTATAATAGCTCTTAAAGCAGGAAGAGAGAGCTTTGAAGCATCGTATTAAGCTTACCAGTAGTGCCTCTGTATCTAATCCTTCATCCACTTCCATACATGCTCAATAAGATTAAGATCTGAGGAGTAAGGAGGCCATGTAATCCAAAGGATATGATTATCCAGAAGCCATTCTCTTGTCTCAAGTGCGCGGTAACAAGCTGCTCCATCTTACTAAAAACTAATAGGGTCATCTGGATAACTATCGATATATGACTTAACTAGAGGCAATATGTGTTCACAGTAGCCTGCTACAGTCATATTACCCCACTCCTTCTCCCAAAAGCAAAAAGGCCCCTTCCTTCCTCCTATTATACTCCCCCAAAACATCCACGCTTTCTGTTTTAAGTATTTATGTGCCGCGCAATCAGCTAGGTATCTTTCACTCCCATCGTCCTTTACTGTGACCCATTCGACTGTATGTGCGCCTCCCTTTGCCCAAACTTCATCAGAGAATAGGAGCATAGATACACGCGTCCTATCCCATAGTTTAGCTTGTTCTGTAAACGCTACACGCTGCCGCATAACTCTCATTATTAGAGAACCCTTTCCTTACAGCAGTCCTTCTTCTATATCCAAGCTTATACATTGCCGTCGTAATAGCCTCTTCCTTATATTAACTGAATTGTGGTGCAACTAGAGGTATTGCTCGCCATGGGATATGCCGTCGAGAGGGGGAGGCTTGGAGCCAGTCTTGGAGTTCTTTTCGGCGAGGTGTACTACTAATAACTGTATGCCTCCCACACCTCTGCTTTTGAGGTGTAAGTCTATAACGATTTGCATACGCTATCTGATGAGAAGTCACATTTAACTTCTCTTTAATCTCCTTCCATGGCACTTTGAATAGGAGAGCAGTCTTGATCTGGAGTCGTTGATCGCGAGTAGTTTAGATTTTGGATTTAGGTGTACGCGGCGCCTCGAGCTCTATTTCTGATTCAGCTTCTGATTCAGTGAGGATTTGAGACTCTGGGAGAGTCTCACAGGTATCTTGGAAAGAAGTCTCCATTAATCAATTGATTAATTTGGTAGTATTAGAGGTAGTAGTGTGTTGTTAAATAATTGGTAAACTTTATATTATTTACTGGAAGCTTCTAGTGGCGAATTAAGTGGAGTACTACGATTTAAACAGGGGGGGGTATAGTATATTAGTTGAGGCCTGACTTTGCATAATTATTAGGATTCTTGAGGCTATTCTGAGTAACTATCTCGAGACTATCTAGGCACGTTCTGTCTCCTAGAGGGAGCATTAATTGACCAGAGGTGTAGATGTTTGACTGGGAGCGTCCCCATGACCATCTATGGTACAAAGAATGGACCGAACCTACCATAGCAAGAATACATCTTGAGATCCGTTCCTTGTTGGATCCGGATAATATTAATCTTGGGATCCTGACTCTGGATTCATCGTGTCCGCTCTTGACGCCGAAGAGGAATTTCACATCTAGTTTAGTGACCCAAGGGACACGAATAATTCCCTTCGGATGTAAAAAGGCCCTGAACCGAATCAAACTCGTACCCCGAGAGATAAATCAAGATAATGCTCAAGTGACACTCGGCTTACAAGTCCGTCAGCTACTCGGAGACGAGAGTGCACTACAAGGCGCTGTTTCCAAATTAGAGAAATCGGCTCTAGTGACTCGTACTAGTAATACAGATGGACAATCGTCACTAAGGACACACGAAATTATCCAGTTGCTAGTTAGAACCGAGATAGCAGCTCGCCGCCAGACACACAAAGGCATTACTGAACTTCACAAACGATCTAAACACTAAATTGCCCCTTCCAGGAAACCAGAGATTTAAAGATGCACAGAGAATACTGGTCAAGGCAGGGGAGCACGCTGCACTGTATTATTGGGGACGTGGCGAGGCGGGAGAAGCAGTGAAAACTCGGAAACTCGTATGTTTGACACGAAAGCAAATTGTCCCCAAACTTGTCGATACCACATCATCAGCCGAAATACTAGGCTGGCTGATGGTTGCAGACCCACGTTACCCTGACGCAGAAGATAGTTTGAGACACGAAACAGAAGCAAGACGACCAGAGACAGACCAGAATTACCTTTTGATTGTTTTAAGCCGACTGATATCTCAAATCAGGGAGGTACAACGATGCAGGAGAACAGATGAGGATGTGGGATAACGTTGCAGCAAAAACCACACAACCCTCCCGATCCATGTCTTTTAGCGATGAATCATGCCACTAGACATTCTTGGTCTAAAGTGATGACAATGCCTGATATTCAAAGCAAACAAAAAGGATTTGGGCCTTTGTGCAAGCCCAATCGGATGCCGGTATTTTCGGCGAGAGCGACTTAAACTAGGAGGATACTGATGGGGGAGAAAGTCTCAATGTTGCATTATATCCCCACTCTTTCCTTACCCATGTATTTCCTAGAAGACTTGGCAGTTTTACTAGTGGTTTCATCATTGATTTGTATTTATCTATAACTTACGAGGTTCTAGCTCATTTACATGGAACTCGCATTGTATCAGCTTTTCATATACATAACCTAGAGTTATGACCTCAACCTCTAGGAATTAATCAATTCTAGATACCTGGAATTCAATACCCAATAACCCAGAAATAGTCGGAGAAATGACCCAGACATACGGAGGTATAAAGAAAGAGGATGTTTCGAAGTATGTGGGAGTTGGATGTACAGAAATTTGGGCTCCGTGGAGTTGATGCACTGGAAATTACGGGGACGCAAAAATTCAGTGCAAGTTGCTTGGAAGAAAACACCCTGAAGCCAGGGCAACAAGAGATGATTTGATCAGTGTCCGGTGTGAGTTGGAAGAGTATAGACAAATCCTGGGAAGTTCTGAGGCAGAAGTGACTTAGAGGAAGCAGGTGCTGGGCCACAAGCATCCCGATACTTTGACGGCCCAGGACAACCTTGCAACCATTTATCGATCCGGTTACCAAGTCTCATTTGGGACTATTAATCGACTCAGCAGAGCATATTCCACAATGGGAAAAAACCAAGAACCTGTAGACACTCTTCTCAACCCGGTGTGTAATGATAAAATCGAGAACTGCGAGGAAAATCCGGGCTCACAATCTGATATGGCCAATCTTGTATCTGAATTTATCAAACACAGAGAGTTCTCTAGAGCAGAGGATATTTGTGGGCTCAGTTCCAGGCCACAGGAGGTCGTAGGTAGAAATATGGAAACAAGCCCAACGGTCAACGAAGGTACCGATCACACCGACTCCAGGAGCGAAAATCGAGATACCGAAGAAGACTGGAGAAGTTCTAAAGATGGCACTCTTGTCAAAATTCGACGCAAGCATAGAACAAAGAAGCACAAACGATTTAAGGACAAGAAAACAAAACGTAGGGAGGGCAAGGGGCCGGGGGGGGGGGAAGGTGTATAGGTATCCCTTCTACCTCCAGGAGTTGGAAATCTGATCATAGAGACAAATGAGCTTCCAAGTAGTAGATTGGAGCGAAGAAAGTGGATTTGGTGGCGTGGGCACAGGGAAATTGTATATAAGCTTCCCTAAATATGGGTGACAACAGGGCTCCTACTCCTTTTTAGAGATCCCATAGGGGATCTAACTATTGGAGGTGGAGAAGATATCACGTAGAATTGATGCACATACGATTTACTACATTCGCGCAACCTAGTCCGCAATATAATCACCCGTCAATACTCATATCTAAAAATATCGTCTCTCAACCCACATGGAAACCAAACAGACTTAACACCGGTTGAGACAAGTGTAAAAGTTTCACATGAATCTGAAGCAAAAATTTATGCTATTACCGAACTTACACGTTATAACACCTGTCCAATCTCTCTTCGACCTTCTCCGATAAAACGAAATATCCATCAGCTGCCGTGGATGTTAGACACGTTTAACGGCAGGATCCTGGCATGTTCCCCTGGCAATGATATTCGAATGATCGACTCCAACGCCCTCAGCTCCAAACCAGGCTACCTCGTAGTGCCGGAAAAGCAGATTCCAACCCCGTTGAGAAGAGTGTCATATAGGTGAATTGAAAGTCAAGAGCCGCTCCCCCCCTTGGTTTACCGATAGAGTCAAGATATCTCGAAAACACGCAGCGGCTCAGCATGTCGTCGGCTATATTTCCGCTGGAGACCCTCCATACCTGTTCTTCTACCTACCACCAAAAGTCCGAGAAAGGTTTAAGGAGAAGCATGAGAAAATGCTAGCATTTCCAGTTGACTATTACCAAAACTACAGTTGGGCCACCTTGTGAAATCTATATCAACAAAGGTAATGAGCCAAAAGTTTATTCTATAAATATCTTTATCTATAAGATCTCTTTTATAGAGCCATTTTATTATTCTAAATTCTTATGCTCTTCGCTTAGGCAGATATAATAATATTTATCTTTTTTTTAAGTCCACAACTTATACGGTAATATGAACTTACCTTTATGAACGTAAGATATAAGTACTTCTTGATCTTTATAATAGCTTTATACTATCTCGTAGGTTTGGTTAAAGTTAGGACGCGTTTAAGTTAGAACTTAATTTCCTAGTCCCGTGGTTTCTATTTATACCAAACCATCGAAGCAGAGGCTATCTAAAAAACCAACCATTAAATTTCATACCCTCCCTCGCCCCATTACAAAACCTCCACCCCCTCCAACCCCGCAAAATTCAGTCCACTATACCCTCCCACCTTATCCTTCCCCGCCCAAAAGCTCTCCGGTGGCCCCAAATAACTCGGCTTCACACCCCCCAAATTAACCACAATCTTCTGAAACACCACCCCGGGCTCAATCGCCCAGATCTTCAGCGTATGTTTCCCCTTCGTCGTTAAATCATGCTTCGTCGTCGTCGAATTCCCACTACTCAACCCCCACACCGCATCCGCAACCGCCTGGTTCCAACCCGCGGGATAATCACCACCGGTGAAATTACTCACGAACTGCTTCACCTGCGGCGGCTCGGCGTCAAACGCGATGCCGTATTTGAGCGGTCGCGACGCACCGTAGAAGTTAAGTGACGGGGAGAGATACAGGGTTACGTTGACGTCGGAGGCGTTGGTGAACGTGAAGATATCGTATTCGAGCACCGGCCCTGTGCCGACGGGTTGCGTGGGCGCGAGGACGGGGTTGAGCGTCACGCCGGAGAGGGTGCGACCATAGGAGGGAAGTGTAGTGTAGGAGACGCCGTTGACAACTGTGTTGCGGGATGTGTGTTCGGCTTCGATCGCGATGTGTTTCTCGCTCTCGACGAAGCCAGTGAAGGCTGCCGGGACGGCGAGGTTCGAGACTGGGACTTCGATTTTGGGAGCAGGGAAATTCCCCCATTGAGTCCCGCAGGAGGAGGTGATGTTGATCATTACTGCGGTGGTGTTTGGTGCTGGCGGTGCTTTCGACCAGTCGATGGAAACGTAGACGCGAGTGTCGACGCCGGAGGGACCGCCGGTGAGACCACGGCTTGGACTTACTTTCACGTAGTCTTCCCAGGGAGTGGCGTTCCATGAACATGCCTCTGTCCCGCGAGAGAAGATGTCTATCCAGCGAGTGTTTGGGCCGTAGGGGTCCATAGGTGGGAGCTTGAGGTTGTTGGAGGAATTCTCGTGCCAGGCGTCGTCGCCGGAGACGGTCGCGTTGGAGCCTTCGACGCCGACCCCAATGTTGCCGGCGAGGGAGGTTTCAAGTTCTTGCGTGTAGGATAGGGGTGGGAGGGTGTTGCGCATAGGTTGTTGCCAGTATCCATCAAACAGCGGGCCGTGCCAGCTGAGGTCGTAGCCGAGATGTGTTTCTGTGCCCCTTTGTTAGCTCGCTTACCCAGAAAAGGGGGTTCGGTCGTCTTACGATCAAGAATATGATTCCACTTTCCGCCAAACAATTCATGGTACCTCTTCGTCAACACATGATCCTCCTTGAACCACGCCCTGACCTTCTCCGCGACAGCATTCGCGCTATTCCTTCGCTGAATAGCATACAAACGATTCTTCCCTGCTCCGACGTAAATCTGATTCACCACTTGTCCACCAAGTACAGGCTGTAACACCATCTCATAAAACGCGCCCTTCGCCTCCTCATCCAACTTATCATACACAGCCTGGGCCCTCTTCGCCAACGCATCCCACTGCGCCAGGATCGTATCACCCTCATTATAATTCACCATCGAATATGTCATCGAGTCAATCAACTCATACTTGCGTCTATTCGAGTACATGCCATAAACACTCACAATACTCGCAATCTCATCCGCCATCTCAGTCGAAAAGTCTCTTGCAGCGAAAGCCTTTAGCCACGAGGGGACGGAGTCTTGACCCCACTTTTCAGCGTCGTAGGCCATGTCGAGGAAGTGGTTGATGGGGATCTCGAGTGGCTTGAGGTCGCCGACGTTGAGGACCCAGATGCGGTTTGCTTTGCGCGCGTAGGCGAGTTGCATTTGTTCGGTTGTTTTTTCGAGTTGGATTGTGTTGATCCATTTGTAGTTTCGGGGGTCGCCGACGTAATCGACGTGGTAGTAGACACCTTTTCATTCTATCAGTATGCTGTTTCATGAGTTGGGGGTAAAGGGGGACATGTACCAGCACCACCACTTCTATTCGTCTCGTTCCCAACGGGCAGTCTTCTGAGGTTTCCCCAATTGTCATCTGCCCACAACAAGGTGATATCATCCGGCACAGTCAGTCCCTTCTCGAAGTAACTTTGCACCTCCTTGTATAAGCACCACATCTGCGGTATATCCTGGACCATAGTGCCATTGAACACATCCCCCAGAACCTCCCGCTGGGTAGTAACAACATTATGAAGAACTTCGATCGCTTGGGCTTCGGTCAAAGTCAAAGCAGTATCACCACTGCCGCGCATAGCCATAGTGAAGAGTGTATTTTGGCCGTACGGCTTCGCACGTTGAACACCCACAGTGAAGAACTCCGTAAGTGACTTATTGTTAGTGTCGAATTCCCATTGTCCGTTGCCACCAAGTGGTTTTCCGAAACTCTTCCATTCGTTGGTTGCGCGGGCCATTGGTTCTGTTCATTGTTAGATATTCTCATCCTTTCAATAAAGCGAAGAGGTAAGTGGTGACTTACCAGTATGAGAAGAACCCATCACAATCCCATAGGCATCAGCAATCGCCTGATTCGCAGGATCATCCACACCAAACATGCTACCCCACATAGTCGGCCACAGATAATTCGCCTTCAATCTAAGCAGCAACTCGAAGACCTTCGGGTAGAAGTGGTGGTTGAATCCAGCTCCGTATTTGCCTCTCGGGTAATTCATACTGGAGGACATGTTAGCTCATATACATTACTTAATATAAATGACAGGGTAAAGACATACTCGACCCAATTCGTGAGAGCTGGCTGCTCGTCATTCAGGAAGATACCTCTGTACTTGACCGTTGGAGGCTTCTGCATTTTCTTCCCTGGTAGCGCCCAGACACCTGAATTCTTCCTTGCCTAATCACACTCATTAGAATTATCTCTAGCGGGGGCGGGGGGGGGGGGGGGGGGGGGGGGGGGGGGGGGGGGGGGGGGGGGGGGGC
>MU251428.1:0-110143 GCA_019669835.1 Amylocarpus encephaloides | reverse complement strand
TTTTGACCGTTGGAGGTTTTGGCTTTTTGTTCCCTGGTTGCGCCCATACACCTTAATTCTTCCTTGCCTAAACACCATAATTAGAATTATCTCTACCCCCCCCCCCCCCCCCCCCGCCCCCCGAGTTACTCATCACAACTCCAACTCTACATCCTCCCAAAGTTAAGAAAAATGGCAAGCACATACCGGTACATCCGCCCACCAATACCAAGGACTAACCCCCATCCCCTCACTAACATCATATAGTCCAAAAATCGTCCCCCGCATATCACTCCCTACAATCACAAGCGCCCTATCAACCCCAGGTATCGGGTTATCCACAACCTGACTGACATAGCTCTCCCAGCCCATCTTCAGCGGCCCGAGATCGATTTTCCCAGCTGCCCAAATAGCTTTGATGAGAGGGGATTTTCTGGATGTGCCGGCGATGATGACGGTCTTTTGGGATTGCCAGTTGTTGTTGAGGGTTGGGCCGGTGAACTGCTCGGCGACTGCGGCGGTAGTGTACTAGATCGTGTTAACAACATTAGGGGTACAAGAGGGATAGGAGAACGAACATTGATAAAGTTTGTAACTGGATTATACGAGTAATAAACAGTGGTCGTAGACCCCGTAGTATTCGAACTCAAATGACTTTCCCCTCCCTTAATCCCAAATTGTCCAGGTCTTGGTCCACCGCCAGGACCGGATCGATTATACGGACTCGTACCATTGCTCGTGCCATTACTTCCACCCCAATTACCTAAAGTCAAGTTCTTCCCAGTGACTCTCCCAAAGTCAATTGCGAGGTCCTCCGCCGCGCGGATGACGCCCCACCAGTCATCGCTACTGACCAAGATCTGTCCATTGATGCCATTCCCAGCCAATTGAAGCAAGCTCGAATCACCAGAATTTGTTGTGACGGTTGCGTTCTGACCTAGTGCTACAGCCACCGAAGGAAGGAGTGCCGAGGAGACGAGCAAAAAGGAATGTAGAGGCCTCATGGTGGCAATCGGTCAAGCTCTCGAGAACAATCGGAACAATAGAAGAGAGACATGTAAAAGAAAGGGTCACAGGGTAGATATAAAGCCATTTGGAAAATATGGAATTCTTGAAATCAGATGCACGCAGGATAAAAAAGATAGTCTACATCCTTACATCATATGGACAAGACCCTGGAACATGCGGTCCATGGTCCGAAAAGAGCAAGGCAGCAAAGGAAAACCGGTTGAAGGGAACGCGGATAATATAGAATAGACTTTATGTTTGACCCGAGTACTTCTCTCGTCCTTGCAAAATCTCACGATCTGGCCCCGTGGTACCTTGCATAATAGATCACACCTTTACATACACCGCAATATAAAGTTTAGACGACCCACCTCGGATCATCTTCAAAGATGGGGTTACTCATTAGCGCGTCAGGCCATCGGCAAAAACATATTGCGGGGTACTATGGGGAAGAAATGTAATTCAGCCTGAATGAATTGCGAACCAATGTTAAGACGGCTGCTAAAACTTGTTGAATTGTAAGTGATGAGCATCCTCTCCTACATTACTATTGGAGAACTCCGAGGAGTACTACCAAACCTTGAATTCTCGGGATATCCACTACTTGGCAGCGTCTATCATTGTCTTTCCACCAACGACAGCTGATGTTACCTTCGTATGAACGCTTTCGGAGAACTAACGAGACCATCTCAAGAACTATGCCCTAATTGTCAATCGTGTTTACCAAAATCTCCAAGCATTCGGACACGAGAGGCTAATGAGGGAAGCAATAGGGGAATGCACATAAATAATCTCAGGGGTATGCAAACGAAGATAATATTGGAGAGGGAGCATAATGTAGAGATCGCCAACCTTCTGGTACTTACAAAGACCATAAAAATGCACCCCATCCCTTTCTCCATACAATGTCAGGAAGCCGCGGTAATCCCGCGAGGTCTCCGGCTCCACCATTGCCCATGCCAGATCTCGCCGAGTTCGAACGTTCAAGCGTAGGCCACCATTTGAATGAAACGCTAAAATCAACCATAATTAGAAGTCTACGTGACACAACGGCCAAAAAAACTCCTTGAAGACTTAACTTCATCCTCAACTTTTAGTCCCTTGTCTCGAGTTATCGCGTGGAGGTTTCGGGTTCGTTCTGAGCGTTAGATGGCCGTGGAGTCGATCTTAGTTCCGACAGAAAAAAAGTGAAAGAAAGTCGAATGACCTGCCGGGCTTTTTGTAACGAACTCCTCGCTTATGCATCGACGATACCAGCCACAACTAGAGCAGTATGCCCTCCAACCAATGATGATTCAGCCTTTCCTTCTGGGATGAATGCGTACCTGGGCATCAAAGACATCTTTTCTTCAGGGCTTATCTCGTTGTCTGAATAGACCATCTTCATCGGCTTATCCTTCTTCGATTTCTTTCCCGATGTTTCGGCTTTTGCTATTGGCTCAAGTAGAGTAGGGGCTGCCCCTGTCTCGGAAGCCTGAGGTGGCGCTGTGGTCGAGTCGCCCTTCTTCGGAGGTTTAATACCGGCCTCAGCCATTCTGATAATCTCGTCAATGTCATCAACCTCTCGAGCAGCGCCTGATACCAGGTCGTCCACCGAAGAAGCGTTAGTCGAATAGTCCCCATAACCTTGAGAATGAGGAGGATAAGCTGATGACATAGCTGCTTTCTGATCTTGACCCTTCCATCCATTGCCTTGCCAGCCATTCTGCTGGCTTTGGAAGGAAGCCGGTGGACCTTGATGCATTTGCTGCATTTGATAAGTTGGTACTGATGGCGCTGCAAACGAGGGTCGCTGGGGTAGGCCTGGTGCCGGAGGCAAGCTCGGTGGGCGATTCGGAAGATTACCGTGAGCTGGTGGAGTATGCGAAGGTGCTGCCTGATACCCATTATAAGATCCTGGCGGGGATCCAGCTCCAAACGACTGGTTTGGTCCACCAGGATAGTTCTGTCCTGGAGGGAAAGATTGAGAGGGTGGATATTGTTGCTGCGGTGGAGAAAATTGTGGTTGAAACCCAGCTGCAGGCGGCCCTGAAAATGGTGGTTGAGAAGAATACGGCTGTTGGTAAGCTACAGCAGGTTGCGAATACGGCTCTTGTGAAAATGATCCATAACCCGCACTTTGTGGAGCGCCGTAGGAGGCGGCAGGAGAAGCAATGTACGGGCCGGCATTTTGCTGGATGGCATGTTAGCACAAGCACTACAAACAGGTTCATGAAGACTTACAAAAGATGCAGGACTCTGTCCGAGAGGGCTATTCTGCGCACCGTCTAGTGGGGTATTCCCTCCACTCTCCGTGCCAGCTGCTTTCTCGGCTTCTTTGCGAGCTTTGTGTTCGGCCAGTCGTTTCTTCAAATCCGCCGGGGATTCAAATTTGGGTTTTTTCGGTTGGCCGCCAGCGTTGCCTCCTGGTCCTGGATTTCCAGTCGTGGCTCTGCGTTCGGCTTCGGCCTGGTAAAAGCCTGCGATTATGCGCTGATTATGTGCTTGAGCAACATCTTCCGGGATACCTTCCATACCAAATATTTCCACCTCAAGACCTTGCCTGTTGGGCAACGAGTTATCGACGCTTGTTAAAGTCTCCTTATGTACCTGGTTCATGTGCACGGAGAGCCCTAGCAATTGAGTCAGCCTTGTTGAGTAGCATCCAAAGATAATGGGCGTCTTACCTCCAGCAGTATTCAGTCGGCGGCCGCATCTTTCGCATTTAAAGTGCTTCGCCTTTTGATGAGAGATAAGAATCTTGAGGTCGTCAAAATCACGCTCACCTGTCGCGTGGTGTCAGCACAGGTCCGGGTAGGGGAGACAAGTCAAGACGTACAATAGTAACACCAAGGACGAGCAAGCAGCTCCTCGATATCTGGGTGCCCGCGCTTCTTCTTTCCGACCATGATGAAGCTTGTCGCGATAAAAAGGTCGTCGGGAGAAAGATACTGTTGTTGTCGTGCCAGGAGAGAATTTGAGGTTTTGTTGCCTTCAACTCCAACATCGGCCGGCGTGGCGCTAAGACTAGCGCGCTTAGTAAGCAATATTTTGGTTTCTGGGTTGAGAGCCGAGCTCTTTCTCACTTTTTCTTACTCTACTATGCAATCTAAAAGGATGCGAGTGACAACGACAACAATCGACTCTCCTGTGTCTGTCGAACTGAACTTGGTGGAGAATCCATGGGAATCAGTGAGCTTCTTCATGGACTCTCTGACTCGAGATTTCGCCGCGACTTGCCCATCTGGTGGGCTCGCACTGATCCGCTTGGGCTTCGTGTCCCCGCCATCCTTTGCAGATGAATCAGTCCGATGTCTGATCCCATAGAGGATGCGATATGCAATTGATGTCAGGTTAACACACGGACTCGTGGCTTTGGCAACAGCAGCAAAACTTCAACAATGCGACAACGAATGTGTACCGTGCCTCACGTTCTTGCTGTTCGACGAGCGGCCTGTGCAACTCCTTGATCAATCACTCAGCCTTCGTGGTACTACTTGTGAGACCTTTTGCGGAAGGCCTTTCGGCTTCGTCGCGTCTTGTGTCGAAGTCGGATGGAGATTGAAAAAGAGTAGAATCTTTCGGGAGGACATCTCAAAGAGGACTGTTGCAAGACTAAATAATGGACCTTCATAGTCCATACTCCTTCTCGTCACGAGCTTCCCAAAGGAGTGTGGCTCCTTGCGTACCAACATAATATATCAAGAGTGTTTAATAGGATTTTCAGCTCAGTATTGAGGCTCATTCACGCCAACAGTTACCTTAAAATGAGAAACGTTTCCTCATACCAACTCTCCCTCTAGGAATGTCATTCTCCTATCTCTGTGAGGAGGTGAGGAGGTGAGACCGGATATCGCAAACATCAAAACCGGTTGAAACAATTTATATTTAGGTGGACGTATTTCCTTTCAAAACAGCTGATCTGTGCAGTACGAGGTGAGATTATTGATAATTGCTAGGTAGACGATGAACCAACTAGACAATTTAGAGTCTACTTGAGCTCATTTCTACCAGAACAAATACACGCCAATCCAACGTGATTCCTCCTCCCAATGGCCGTTGTACCCATGTGAAACTTCCTCCTCAACATTGCCGAGGGGAAGGAATTCCGCTACTTCGTATTGATCCATCATTCTCGATACGTCGGGCGGCAACTATAAAATGTCAGCATTCTTCCACCAGGAAGCCAAAGTGGATGGAAAGCCAATTCGCCCAAGGAGCAGGATTCGAGAAAATGAGAGAGTCAGGAGTTCTTACCGGAAACGAGTCATCATCTGGCCATGTGATTGTACAACTCCTATTGCACCAGTCAAGGGAGATTATTGCTGCTGGTGCAGTGCCTCTAGACAACCACCAACCAATTTCCATTATTGTATTGACGGCGAAAACAAGGCTCTCTAAATTTACTCGAGCAAAAGTGTCAGGATCGTCAACGACTTCAAACCCCAATGACTTTAGCCACACTTTCTCGACGGAGGAATATGCGGGCTCCTGTATAACACATGGGAGTGGTTTTCCAGGCTCTAGGAGACTATTATTAAGAGAATCTTCTGGTTTCATATAATTCGCGTCAAAGGATCGGTCTTACCTCCTAATACTTCACTCAGAGTCAAGATAGCCGCCAGCTGCCCAGCAGAGCTTTCTTGATACTGATTGATCCATTCTCCATCCTCACCGTCTCCAAAAATTGAGTGAATACTGCCAACACCAAATGCCACGATGTTCGTTATAACATAGTCGCTCTTATTCATGGTTTTCAACCTCGAGATCAGAGCCTTGTATTCTGGCTCATCTTCCAGGCAGATTGTATCTCCCTGAACCCAGCATCAAGCTCTTGCTGGTTCTTTTCCTAGTAATGCTTCGCATATACGACGGTGTTTATATGATATTTTTGCTTAGAGGAGAGCTTTTGATCCTCAACCAACTTCGCAATCGTTTTCGCTCTAACTGCATCACGGCGCTCACGCTCTTTTTTCTGCCTCTTCGGATCTATTCTGTAGCGATAGGCAATGCGCCTCGTCGATCACTTCTCCACGCCCTGGACAATCTCTACACACCTTCAATCTAGAGAAAATAAGCTTCATGTCTAGAAGCTTTATCTAGAAGTTTAGGGGAACTTTACTCGGTGTAACCTTAACTGTCCGGAATATTTGCCATCGTCTCATGATCCAAATCGCCAAAGTAGTAACCATCCACCAGTCTTCTATCATTCTTGGTAGAGAGTCCCATTGTCCTCTGTCCAAAGAATAATCCAAGTCTTTCTGGTGGGTTAAAGTTTGTCTGCAGCGGAATCCATATAATAAATTCCACCAGAGTTCTTGGCATGGTTGTATGAGAAAATAATTTCAAAATAACTACAAGTGATAGTTCTGCTTCGTTGATGATTTGCAAAGGAAATCTCTTCTTCGGTCTAACAAGTTTACAAGCGGTTTCGAGCGGGCACAGAAGTCTTTTGATATCTCTATAGCCTTTGTTTATCAGAGGTATACTCTGAATACAGTCCCTCTTCTCTCTAATACTACCTCCCGTCCAGGTTTACTTCCAGATGCGAAATGTACAAAGGGTATATACATTTAACACATCCTTTGTGTTAGAAAGTGAATCCTGACAATCCCTTTATCACCCCACCTTGAAATGGTATGTCGAGGAAAACCCCACTAAATAAACTTTTCTAGACACTTTAAGTCGTCAATTATGCTCCTTTGACTTGTGCTCGAACCTTTTGTACCCTGTTTTCTCCACTCTTTTGTTGACACGATTTCAAAGTAGATGGAATAATATAGCCCCTCCTCCAAAAGAAAGCTTGATTTAACTAGGGCACAAAGAAGATCTCATTATATAGAATTCGTAACTAAGCTCTTTGATTTTACTCGGCCAAATATTATAATTCTCTAGGTAATAGATTTTGGCCTTTTTAGAGGCTCTTGGCACATTTAGTCATATTTATGTTTTAAATTAGCGATTATCCGCAACACCCCCATTGGTCCAGCCTTTATCCAATCACATCCCAAAGCACATTCTCCTGCAAATCACGCTTTCGCTCCATTCTTTTTCATACAAGCATCAATAACGTCATGTAACCTGACTATCTAAATTCATCTGGTGTTTTTTTCCATGCGTTATCTTTTAACTTACTTATCATTGTTATCAAACAATACCCCTTCGTACACATATAGAGGTTTGTGAGCAGTCTAATTGTACATAACTCGGCCTTCTTTATATGCATGGTATTTTCTCTCAGCTCAACCTCTAATTTGGGGCAATCTTCCTAACAGCTCACCTTATCTCAAGTACAATAACTATCATCAAAAATTCTTTTACACCAAAATGTCTCCTCAATACAAGCAAAGTAACCCGAACGAGAAACATCCGAAGTTCGGCCACCTCCCCCTCAGCACCAGCGGCCCTCAAGATTGCGCGCTGATCGGGTCCTCTCTCCTGAACACGCCATATTTCAACAAAGGCGTAGGCTTTACACCCGAAGAACGGGTTCAGTTCAAACTGACAGGCCTTCTTCCACAAAATGTTCAGACATTGGAACAGCAGACGAAAAGAGCTTATCAGCAATATTCAAGTCGAGCTGATGATCTAGCAAAGAACACCTTCATGACGAGTTTGCATGTACAGAATGAGGTGTTGTACTACAAGGTAAGCAATTGTTTTTGAGGATTTCTTATCTTTTTGGGCAAAGTATACCGCAATTGCAGTAGGGTATCATGTCCCGTCTCCCCAAACAATCCTACATGGCGTCATGTGATGCCTCTCTTGAAGCAAAATTTAGTCCCAACAAACCGATCTGAATGGAGTTTTAAACCCTCTCAAGGCATGTTCATCTTGGAACTGGCCAAAAGTGTGGATTTCAATTCAGTTTTATTTTTTGCCATTTTGGTATCGCTACCCCAATCTTTCTAGGATTGTGTTGATCATATTAAAATGTTCCGCAGTCATATTCTTTATCAATTGGAAATTATAATCTTCTCCCTTCCTTCAACAAAATATTTCACATCGTATATTTCTAGAGACTAAAGGAATGATCTAGTTAATCCAAGAACATCTTAAAGAGATATTCTCCATCATCTACACACCCACCGAAGGTGACGCTATCCAAAACTACTCTCGTCTCTTCCGCCGCGCATCAGGCTGTTTCTTAAATGTCAATGACATCACTCGTGTCCGCGAGGATCTTTCTCAATGGGGCAATCCTGAAGATATCGACTACATAGTCGTTACAGACGGGGAAGAAATCCTCGGAATTGGCGACCAGGGAGTTGGCGGTATTTTGATCAGTGAAGCCAAATTGGTTCTCACAACCCTTTGCGCTGGAATCCATCCGAATCGTACCCTAGCCGTTGTACTAGATTGCGGGACTGATAATGAGGAGCTTCTCAACGATGATCTTTATCTTGGGCTTAAAAAGCCGAGAGTGAGAGGTAAGGAATATGATGATTTTGTCGATACTTTTGTGCAGAGTGTCAGAGAATTGTTTCCCAGGGCGTATCTCCACTTCGAGGATTTTGGACTTCCCAATGGTATGTGACCTATTGAAAATCCTCGCCTATTATAAAACTGACAAGGACAACAGCACGGAGAATATTAGACAGATACCGACCACAAATGGCTTGCTTCAACGATGACGTTCAAGGCACCGGATGCGTCACACTCGCTGCTATCATGGCGGGTCTTCATGTAAGTAAGGTTAAGCTTCAAGATATGAGAATGGTAATATTCGGGGCTGGCACCGCGGGAACTGGAATTGCGGATCAAGTTCGTGACGCCATTGCTGCTGATAGTGGAAAGAGTAAAGAGGAGGCTGCGAAACAGATATGGTATATCCCACTCACGCCTCCTTTACACAACATGTATTCATTCATACTTACAAAACACTAGGTGTGTGGACAAACCCGGCCTCCTCCTTAAATCCCAAGGCTCCAATCTCACGCACGCCCAAATTCCATACGCTCGGGATGATGACGATTTCGAAGACACCGACACCACCACGCTCCTCTCCGTAATCAAAACCGTGAAGCCCCACGTCTTAATCGGAACCTCCACACGCCCCAAGACATTCACGGAGGAAATATGCACAGAAATCGCCTCCCACGTCTCCCGCCCCATCATCTTCCCCCTCTCCGACCCTACTCGCCTCCACGAGGCTCAGCCCTCTGACATCTATGCCTGGACTAAATGCGCCGCGCTCATCGCCACAGGCTCCCCGTTCCCGCCTGTCAAGTTTGGGGGAAAGGAATACGAAGTTGCGGAATGTAATAACAGCACATGCTTCCCAGGAATTGGTCTGGGCTGCGTGCTCTCGCGGACTAAACTCCTGAGTGACAAGATGCTAGTTGCCGCTGTTAAGGCGCTGGCGAGTCAGAGTCCGGCGTTGGAGGATGGGGAAGGGGCATTACTGCCGGATGTCGTGAATGTGAGGGAGATTAGTGTCAGGATTGCAGCTGCGGTTATTGGGCAGAGTGTCGAGGAGGGACTTGCGGTAGAGGAGGGGATTCCGGATGATGAGGAGGAGTTGGAGGAGTGGGTTAGGGAGCAGATGTGGGAGCCTGTTTATAGGCCTTTGAAATTGGTGAGTAAGGAGACAGCGACGAAAGTTGCGAAGGGTCAGTTGGGGAGTGCTGGGGTGGATTAGAGAAGGTTGAGTTTAGTATAATATGCTTGATAATTTATAAGTAGCAGTGTGTTTACGGATTGTTTAATTCATTATGTTTACCCCGAGTTGAGTTGATTTGAGTTACGTACAGCCCACGTACAGCCCTCTTATACTCAACTCAACTCAGCCCAATTGTTACACTAGCAGCTAGTAGGTAGAAGTATTATGATTTTGTAAACGAACGTTCTAGTTAATACTTCTTGAATACATGTAATCAGACCGGGTAGTTGAAACATCTTATTATGGTTTTAATTATGTTTTGAAGATACAACTTAGATATCATATTAAACAAAGCTTGCTCATCAAAATTTCAATTATCCTAAGCTAGGCGATCCAGGAAAACCCATCCACTCATTCAACGCCTCTAGTGCCATTCCACTAGCCATAACAGCCAAAACTCCCAGCTCTAAACTTCCCACATCCACTCATCCCCATTTCCAACCCCAAAACCCAACCCCCTCACTCAACCCATCTTCCTTTCCCCTAACCTTCACCGTCACGAGAACAAGCATCAAAAAGACACCTTACAGTGTGGCTCAAACCTAAAAGGTGAAATGCAACAAAACCATCTCTATTAAGGAGGAAAGCATCACCACTTAATAGATATTTCCACAACCCCAAAATTTGCCTACCCCCAGAGTCATGAAGTATTTTGCATGATTTTGTATTGACTAACATACCTTCCCAACGTTTTTCAACCCTCCACACCGCACGATTTTCAAACATAACGCGCTGCCCCAAAGCATCAAACCACATAGTGTCTTTCCCACCGTTTTCTCGTTTTCTTTTTTAGAACGAGCAATAAAAAAGACATCGAACCGTGTGCCACACTTCTCAAACGCGATATGCAACAAATTCAACCTTGTTTCCTAATTAGGAAGTCATGGGAGCATATATGGGGAGAGTTGACTTAAGCGAGTGGAGCGCTCTAGCGTTAGCGTGCACTTGATGAGTTACGGCTTTTTCTGAAGTAGGGAGGGGGAGATGTGTGCAGAGGAATTAGTCGAGGGACATAAGCGAGTGATGGTGTTGTGCTGCTCTTTCTGACTTACTTCAAAATCCGCTACCTGATAGATACTCAGTAAGCACCTTTATATTCGTTAAAAAGTCATAGTATTAGTTGTTTCTGAAATTTGCTAATTACCGGTACTATCATATATGCTTCTGCTTTAGTCAGTTCAAAGATGTCCTACTGCATCCTTATTGTTCTTATGAGAATGAGCAAGGAAATAGACATCGAATGGTATACCACACATATAAAATACGATATACAACCAAACACTTTTTATTTCTTATTCAGGAAATTATAGGGATATATGCCGAGCACTTATACAAGCGAGTTCTTAGGTGCGCGCCGCTTTTGTTGGCGGTGAAGGATTCTCGGAGTAGGGTGGATGGGGATGGCTGAGATGTTAAGCGAGACGTCTCAAGCGAGCCAATTTACTGTGCGGCGACTTTTGAGTCACTTTGGAAAACACCAGTTGCAAAGGACTATCGTCTACTGCATCTACTGTTACTACCCGGTCATAGTGTCGGCGTTCTCGAAGTTACGCACTAATTGACATCGTTTATGCAATTCCCAATCGCTTATCCTCGATTACTTAGAAAATCGATCGACTCAGAGTCTACTCTTCTTAGGTCACTATATCGGGGGGAGGGGAGATTAACATCTTTACCCCGAGACCATTGAAATTTCGAGTACATCTTAACTGTTTTCACGGGGAAATATCGTGTGAATAGTGATATGAAATTATATTTGTTACCCTTCCTTTCAAATTCCCTCTAACCAGTAGTCGAAATTTTCCAAAATAACCAAGACGCTACCCTCCTAGGTAAGTAAGCACGCCGTCCAAAACACAATTCCAGTATATATCCAAACAACACCAACTCGGAGTTTTCTTCACCTCAGTCGGAAGGCCACACACAAACACAAGCATCCTCCCCATCTTCCACATCCACCCCCACCCCCACCCGTACAAACAATAACCGGCCTATACTCCGTCGTATAGCCCCACCTTCCCTTCGAAAACCCGCTCCCTCTCTCCAAAAGCAAAGAACTCACTGGCCCACCCAAGCAGGATCTCCATCACAAGCCCCGTATCAACCCCCTCATCTACCCTCTTCAACTCACGCAGAATCCCAGGATACGTACCACCGAACCCCCCCGGCGAAAAATCCATAGATAATGGAGAATAGAATGAGGGGGCGAGGTGTTTAGAGAGGCGCCAGAGCAGGAAGACGGCGAAGGCGCTGAAGGCCGAGGATATCATTATGACGGTTTGTGCGGAGTGGTGGTCAGATAAGATCCCGTGGACGACGCCGCCGGGTGTAGATGCAAGAGAAAAGATCGAAATGAGTAAAGCACCGGTAATAGATGGCAAGCTGAGGGTATAGGCGTAGGAAGCGAGGTAGGTGGTTGGCAACAAATACCCAAAGGACTATATCACATTTCCGAGTTGCAGCATCCAGAACGTTGAATGCTTCAAAAAGGCCCAGGATAACGGTCGCAGTGTCGAGACTGCGGAGAGCGGAATGCGTGGTTTGAGAAAGAAGAGAAGGGGGAGAGTAAGGATTGTTAGAGTGACTGCCCAAATTTGGAGAGTAGATTTCGCGCCGTATTTATTGAGGAAGGACGTTATGAGGAAGGGGAAGGTGACTCCCGCTGCGGATTTCCCACCCCAGAGGACGCCGTAGGCCATTCCTTTGCGGGCGATGAACCATTCGTTGAGGCAGAGGGTGATAGGCGAGAATAGGAGGCCTGAACCGAGAGCGCAAAGCACGCCTTGGCAGGCGATGAGGTGTTAGAGTTAAGTTGAGAGGACGAGACTGGCGACTGTGATGATGAGACCAAGAGGGCCGCAGTATGGTCTGAGAAGTGGGTAGCGGGTGAGGAGACTGAAGGAGAGAGGCATCATGAGGTACATGATGCCATTGAGAGTGGTCTTAGCTGTAGCGATGGATCCTGACGAGGCACCTTTGATGACGGATTGGGAGGTGTAGTACTCTTGAAACACACCGAATGCCAGAGAAAATCCTGTAAGATTAGATATGGATTCAAGATCATATCAGGAAATCTCACTCACCTCATATAGGTGCTTGAATCATACTACAACATTCGAGAACAAGATATGCATCTCGACCATGATCTGTCGGAGGAAGAGACCTTATTTCGACCTCGTTGGCTGTCGCATTATCATCTCTATCGCGAGAGATATGCCTTTCATCTCTCGAAACATTCGGTAAGTCATCGGGGGGCCTGAAGCTCGTGAGAAACTAACGAGGAGATCGTGCTTGACGCCCTGGTATAGATGAGGCCGAGGCATCAACATTAATTTGCTCGAGGAAAGGAAATGAGATACGAAAGTTGGGCGATTTGCTTCCTTTTATGGGTATCTCCCATGATACACCGCGTCATAGGGTTTGCAACTATTCAAGGTTTTTACACAACGAACCAATAAGGTTGACAAGTTGACAAAACTATAGGCTAGTATCGCCGCAGCCTTCTTGCCTGACGATCGTGAAGGGAACGGATCTTGCGTCGCGAATGGGAGAATACCAGCGTGATGTGTATGTTTTGAAAGGAAACTTTAATGACATAGTGAAAAAAAGTGTGTTTTGTAGTTTTCGACTCATCTCCAAAGCCCAACGAAAATGTTGACCGTCAAAATTCATTTGGAAGTGACCATGAGATTCAGCCACTTGGCTGTGGTATTTCTTCTGATCTGCTAGCCTTTCCGTAACAAGAACTTCTCTCTCCCGGAACTTCGTGATATCTCTTGTGGAAGCACTCTATTGTCGGTCGAGGAGGTATTGTGGTTTTGGGATGAGTTCATTCTCTCTGGTGACCAGGTACGCTATCTCGTATTCCCATGCAGTAAAAAGAGCAACAATGCAGACCCCATATCATTTACCCATGCCAGAACCCCAAAGAAACAGCCTCTTCACATGACAACACCAGAGTTGGATGCGATACGCTGTAGAGTGGTCAATAATTGCCCCAAAGAATTCTAGTTGGAAATAACATACTGGCCATAACTCAGCAGCCTCCTTTCCGACTGGTCCTGTGATAGCTGATCCCTTCATCTCTCCCTTTGGGTTGACAATCTGTAAGTAGTGGTTAGCAAACTGGTTTTCCATTAAATCCCATCTTCTTTCTCAAGTCATATTTCATTGATCTCATGGCCTCGTCCCCGGTATCCGATATATTTCCTATCAAGTATGTGACTTTTCGTTTCGAATTTGCGCTTCTCCTCGAAGCTCCAAATTTCTTCTCCTGTCCAGTCGTCCGCCCCAGCTCTTGCGACGTAAGAAATTTCCAACTTACAACACCAGCGTTATCCTCGAAGTATAAGAAAACACCATCTGTTCGTCTCCATGGCTTTGACTGTCTGACGATAACAGCAGGCATGACCTTCTTTCGTAGCTCAGGCTTTCCCTTCTTGACGGTTGCCATAACCATATCTCCGACACCACCAGCTGGCAAACGGTTCAATCGTGCACCGATACCCTTGACGGAAATGATGTAGAGATTACGGGCTCCGCTGTTGTCGCAGCAGTTCATGACGGCACCGCTATTCAAATATTCTCATTAGTTCGTGCTTCCATTGTGGTGATCGTGAAAAATTATTCGAGGTATTCGAGAACGTACACTGGGAGACCGAGGGTCATCTTAAGCTTGCCACCTGGGGCACCACGTCTATTCGCATCAGAATGTTAGTATAATATTCCATCTCTCGTCTAGTCCACGTTTCTAAGCTCAATCTCTGATTGTTTCCATGATGCAAGACCTTCAAGCCTTTTCGGAGATCGTAAACTCTTCCCAAATCTGCCATAGAGATCGCGCTTATTAATTTTCGTGGGAACGTAATATGAGAAGACGTACGAGATTTTGGCCATTTTTCTGAGAGTCTTTGATTGATTCGGGGTCGTCAAAGATGGATTCGTGAGGCGGGGAAAGATTCGAGGTGAGCGCGAAATTTTGAGAGTTGTGTGTTGATAACGCCAATCATAAGCGAGCTGGAAGATTCTTGCCTAAGGCATCAGCCACTAATCCAGGCCCGAACTCTTATCACCTCCGTACAACGTTGTATTCCTTCTTATCAAAAACTTTGAAAGGATAAACTGATTAGGTTGGGTACAATTATTAGTTGCCTTGTTGGTTGGATTACTGAGTGTATAGTCTAAGAATAATTTGGACTATTTTAATTTTCACCCAAATTCCAGCATACAACTCCGAACGAGTCGAATTGACAGATACTCACTCACTCACTTTAGTCAACCTTCTGCTGTCAAATTTAATCAAATAGCACTGTTTACTTGTATAAGAATGCGGGGGGCGTGAATTCAGTTGAAATCTGTATCATACAGATATAAAATCAGTCTCTATGATTTGTGGCCACAAAGTGACATGCCTCATTTATCCGACATCGATGAGGGAGAGAACGACTTTTCCTTTCGTAGATGTGATATAAAATGACAGCCAGTCGTCCGCTATGAAGATCCTTTTACGCCAAAGACGCCCTGCTCAAGATAGCCCATCCAAATCATCCATAGGTATGCTTACAATCCATGTCTTCTGAAACAAAGAATGAGCTCAACCGTAAAGCTCCAAGAGGTCGGTATATCGAATCTTACGATTTATTTATGTAGCTCACATCCTTATAGATCATGATTCAACCCGCTTCACAGTTTCGGTGGCGGCAGAGATGTTTTGTTCTGTTCGTCCCTTTTCCCCTTCTTCAATTTCTCCAGCTGGTTCAACTAATGCACTAGGTTCATTTACGACAGCCTTCTCGTCCTTTGGTGAGGGAGGTGTTGCAGTCGCGGCAGGCGACGGGGTTTTCTCCACTAGTGGTGGTGCTGGTGCCTTGGGTGCCTCTCCTGTCATCTCAATATCGCCATCTTTATCGACATATGGTTTTGGTGAATGGGCCCGGGAAGGAGCATTTGATGGTCCAAGTTCTCCGGCGTCCGCGGTAGTAGGATCAAGGGTTTTCTTCTCCATGAGCTCTGCATTGACTTCAGCATTGGCTTCGGTTGCCATTGCTGTAACAACATCATCCACTTCATTGCGAACTTCCGGCGTGACCATGCCGCTATCCATTTCAACATCAGATGCCACGGCGTTGGCGTTCTGGTAATCCATGATATTGCGCCGCTTAGTTTGACCATCTTGAGGGCGGACGCCATTAGCACGTGATTCTTCCTCGTCCTCACTCTCGTCCAATTCATCGTCGCGACTAATCCGCTGATCCCATCGTCGCTTAGTGTGACGAGTGTCTTTGTTCTCATCATCATCAAGGTCATCGAGCTCAGCATCATCATCATCTGTAGCGCCAGTCAAGGTTGTGCGTGGAACATCTGTCATCTGAACCGAGGGAGCATGAGCGGTCTTTTTGAGATTCTCAATGACTTGTATCTTAATCTTCTCAAGATAGTCCCTTGAGTTAGCATTCTCCATATTAGACGATCGAACATCGAGCTCATAGTCTGGCCCGTAATACTTCACGATGTTAGCAAATTCTCATAATAAATCGAGGGACAATTCCACCTCGTAGTATTCATTGAATGGTAGCGTTGGGCCCATCTGTTGTCCGACAAGAACCCCGGTCTCAAAAGCCCATGTTCTGGCGACATTACGCATGGTATAGCCACCACCACCAAGTACAAGAGTGGGCATACCGAAGCTCCTGACAAATCGAACGCAATTTGCGTGGCCTCGCATGCTAAGGTTGAAACAACCCAGACGATCCCCGGACAAACTATCACCGCCACATTGCAAAACAACGGCTTCCGGTTGGTAGTAATCCATGACGCTCTGAACGACAGGCTCGAAGATCGATTTGTAGGTCTCGTCGTTGATTCCGTCTCTTAGTGGGAAATTGACAGCATAGTTCTTTCCCGAACCCACGCCAATGTCGCGAAGCTCGCCTGTACCGGGGAAGTATTCGCCGTACTTGTGGAATGAAACAGTCATAACACGATCGGTGGTGTAGAACGCCTCCTCAACTCCATCCCCGTGGTGAACATCGATATCAACGTAGAGAACTCGTTTCTTGAATCGCAAGAGCTCGATAATACCAAGCACGATATCTTAGGGCAGCTGTTAGAGCGCATCGAGAACCGAGAAAAATAACATACCATTAACATAACAGAAACCAGAAGCCTCGCTTTTCTTAGCGTGATGTAGACCACCGGCCCAATTAATGGCGATGTCGCACTTCCCTCGATTCAGACGGGCAGCACCCTCCATACTACCACCAGCACTTATACCACAGAACTCGAAAAGTCCATCGAACACAGGGCAATCGTCTCCGACATTGTACTTTCCTTGCTCCTTTGCGAAAGTGTCCATATTGTCTGGCGTCACCTTCTGGAGAAAGTCGATGTACTCGTCGGTGTGGAATTGGGTCATTTCATGACGAGTGGCAGGTTTTGCGCGCTGTTGGAAGAGTTAGACTTTGTTGAGCCACAGGGAGTGTATTTCAGGGGTTGTGTCCAAAGTAGAAGGTATTCGGAATCTGCAAGATTTGGAATCTGCTCACTTACATATATCTCCATCTTCTGGTAAACTCCATAGTTCATGATTAAACTGTGTGCCAATCGTATCCGATGAGGCTTCATAGGATGTCCAGCAACATAAGCATAGTTACCAACATCAGAGTCGTAGAAGTATGCCACCCTTTTCTTCGTACTAGGACCATCCGCGGCAGGCGGGTCGATAGGTGCGAAAGAGTTCATCGCAAGAGGCTGGGAGTTGTGTCCAGCTTGAATAAGGTGAACAAGGTGAAAGCAGGGGACAGATATTGGATGTGAATGTTTCGGGAGGCGAAAAGGCGATCTTGGGGTTTATGTTTCGATCTGTTGAAGGTTGAACCATAACATACGGCGAAATTGTGTAGGAAGCAAGGCTGGAGTGAGAGAGCTCCGACCGGCCTTTGCGGCAGGCCTACTGTAGCCGAAAGATGCTGAAGTGCGCCTTTGCAACAAATTTGTGTAGAACAGTCTATTTCGGAACTAGTAAGGACAAAAAATATGATTTGGAACAAGGTATAAACTAGACCAATTTATGTCTAGAGCAGACAAAGGATGAAGTAATTGACATTGAAACTATGGGAAATTTGGGGGAAATGGTTCCATGAGGCTACGCTGAGGACAAGGCTGAAGCGGTAGATCAGGTGACGTGGGTCTACCCTAGCGAGCTTTCGCGTCAAGCTTGCCTGGAGTAAGGAAACTATCGCAATTACGAAGAGCGCCATACAACAAATTTGAGACAAGAAAGTCAACAGCACACCCTTTTCTACCAAAAGACATCTCCGACCTCGAAATAAGGCACACTTTGCCAGAATGGATAGGATAAATCGCGTGCTGGCTTCAGCTGGCGGTATGGGAGGACTCAACAACGCAGCGCCAGGATCGGTCAGTTACCCGAATCAATCATTATTTCAAAGTTGAAGGGGTAAATTGACTGACATTTGGTATATAGGATAATACAACCTTGGTCGACAACTCAGAAACGGTCTATATTTCGTCTCTCGCGCTTTTGAAGATGTTGCGACACGGGCGGGCAGGAGTACCGATGGAAGTGATGGGCTTGATGTTGGGGGAATTCGTCGATGACTTCACAATACGAGTGGTGGACGTTTTCGCCATGCCTCAGAGTGGTACTGGCGTCAGTGTTGAGGCTGTTGATCCTGTGTTCCAAACGAAGATGATGGATATGCTGCGACAGACTGGGCGGTGTGTATTTCCTGATGTATCACTGTCCTTGCTCAACTGACAAGACAATCTTCACAGGCCCGAGACTGTTGTCGGCTGGTACCATTCCCATCCCGGATTTGGCTGCTGGTTATCTTCAGTTGATATTAATACACAACAATCCTTCGAACAACTTACACCACGAGCGGTCGCCGTCGTCGTCGATCCAATACAATCCGTCAAGGGCAAGGTCGTCATTGATGCTTTCCGCCTGATCAACCCGCAATCTCTTATGTTCGGTCAAGAACCTCGTCAGAGTACATCCAATTTAGGACATCTCAACAAACCTTCCATTCAAGCACTCATCCATGGTCTGAATAGACATTATTACAGCATTGGGATCAACTACCGAAAGAATGCCTTAGAAGAGAATATGCTAATGAATTTGCACAAGCACGTCTGGACGGAGGGTTTAGAAATGAACGACTTCCGAGTCGAAGCAGATCGAAACAAGGAGAGATTTCAGAAGCTCGTAGGGCTTGCGGATGGATATGAGAAGAGAGTGAAGGAAGAGACAGAGTTGACTAAAGACCAGCTGAAGACAAGATATGTCGGAAAGGTGGATCCAAAGAAGCACTTAGAGGACGTGGGACAGCAGTTGATCGAGGACAACATCGTTTCGGTATCGAGACAGATGATTGATAAGGAGGCATCGGCACCAAAGGAGAAATCGGCTACGAATGGATACGCGAACGGAGATGCAATGGACTTGGAAGAGGAGCTTTGAGCATTTTCGCACATAACTACTGTACAACAGGCGCCGGGCTTATTATGCCGGGCATAAGTTAGCAGATTCTAGGCTTAGCTTGCAAGGCGCAAGACTCGAGCAAGGCGGAGTGAACGATCTTCAAACTGTAATTTTGACCATTTCGTAGACTTGAGATATAATCGAGACTGCCGCTAGAAATACACTGCGTATGGATAGATCAACATTTACCACGACTTTGCATTACCTGAAATTTTAGTATACCACGAGAGCTAAAGGTGAAAATGTTTCATATCCTATAAGAGTGTATTTCAATGGTTGTTTCATCACTATTAAACCATACAGGGTTCCTCTTAACCAGCCTGCTATTTAGGGTATGTGCTCCAGAGGCATTTCACAATTAAGATCACTTAATTAATAGTGAGCAGTAGTATTAAATTAGGAGTAGACTAGCTAAGACGCTATATAAGTATAGTAACCTAATATTCCTATAGTATTGTGGTATGAACACATGAAAAAGGTCGCAAGAACCGTAACAGAATCTGGTGCTGAGAAGAAAGGTATGAAAGTGATATTCAAAAGAATATAACCAAGTAATCGTCAAAGTTTCATAGTGGTGGGGTAAATATATTACTCTTCAACTTGAGTGTAAAATCGTTAAGTGTTATTATTATAAAAAATTTACGTCCCCCTTAAAGCATTTGTCAATAACATTAATCACAACCAAGTCCTGCACGTGATCCCACCACGGTATCATTTCTTATTCTTCTAAAACTATGGGTGTTACTGAGTATTTCTATCTCAGTAGTAGATTAGTACTACTAGTAGTATAAAGCTTACTTGATATAAAATTCTGAGTACAGATAGTTAACTATCTTAGTAATTTAATTTTTGATGCTAAATTGGCTAGTGCACGGGCCAATACGTAGGCGGGATGCTCGGTTCTTAGGCGGAGGTATTACTAATATCTTTGAAAGACAAATTTTGATTAATAACCTATTGGTCGAATCAACGTTCAATAACATCCCATAAGCGGCTTTAGCTCACTTGGGAGAGCGCCAGACTGAAGTCAAACTTCAGCCAATGATTATCTGGAGGCACTGTGTTCGATCCACAGAAGCCGCAATATCTGCGGATGGGGGAACACCCTCATCACTCGAACATTATTTTTGCCTTGAAATCCTTTTAAGGGCTATGGGATTGTTGTTGACTTGGCTAATCTGCTTAAGCGAAAAGGTGCTGTGACGAGCAAGCTACCGAGGTAACAGTACCAGATAGGGGTAGAGACACCGCCTTCGGGCAAGTTTGGCGCAATGGTTTAAATTCTCTGTTAGGTGCACCCATATATCTATTGCTCTCTCCCTAAGTCTGCCTTAACCTCTGTATCATCTTCGTCCCAAGAGGGTAATTTCGACTCGAGCTCACTGCTCAAGTCTATCCATATATTGTTGAATAATTTGGAGCTGGAGGGATCACCAGCGTGCTTCTTCCACCTTCGTCCCATCTTTTACTTATTGCAGTAAGAGCCTTTTCAATTGATCCTTTGTATCTCCAAATTCTTCACCCCGAGGGAATTGCCTCACCATGTCTCTCTCTATCATGCCACGGAATTCTCGGATTGATGCGATAGAAGTGTAGACATCAGCTCGGAGCACTCTCTCGAATCTTAGCCTCATCCAAATTCAACCAACACCAGAGTCATGTTATTGAAAAGGCAGTCAAGGGTCCGGTTTCGTTTTTGACAGCATCATATTCATCAATGTTCGAAGTTTCGTTGTAATATATGATGTGTCGCAAATCTTACATGATGTTATAGTTTTCAACCCTCTACTTAGTAGCCTCAACTACACTTCCAACTACAACACGGCAATGTTGTAGAGGGAAGAGTGCATCCCGAATACGAAGCTTTTGATTTATTCGAAAACCCTCGGATCGGGTTCCAATCAACCTGAAAAGTAAGACAACCAAATCTGTAGCATGGAGCTCAACTATCTATGGCTCGGCCAGAAGCGCACGAGAATCTCAATGAAACCTCACTTCGGCAGTTGTGCGATCGCAACTTCCCAGATGCCAATAGCCCAGTAGGTCTAATTGACCCCGAGTTGAAAAAGCACTTGAGGAAATCAATACAGATAGCTACGCGCCTTCACTTGCTGCCAATGTTATTATCCCCAGCATAAACTTCACAAGGGAATTTAGCGAGAGTGTACGGAGGGAAGATGTGTTCCTTGACAGGCGAAGGCTCTTGCTAGTATATCAACCTCCTTGAAGGATGTGTGTGGACTTCTCTATTTCGCGGACCAGTTCCTTTCTGCTGCACTTTTCAGATGTCCTTCGGGCATCGTGGCTAAACTCGGATGCTCAGCATTATGGCGACACTACTCTTCTACAATGGGCCGGATTTTCTTTAGAGAAACAGGACTTGGTTTATGACAGCAATCACTTTGCTTCAATTTGTCGAGAGTGTACGGAAGAATTCGACTCTGCTGAGAGGTTTTTAGGGAATCAGGATCTCACCGGAAGTTGGTAGTAAAGCTAACATTGGAGTCAGGTTTTCATTTCCCACACGCTGGCCGCCGGCTTGGCTACTTTAGGGCCTTTCATGAAAATTACTTCTTCTCTGTTGCCTACTTCGTAAGTCGACCTCTCTCACATGGAAGCCTTGGTGTTTTCAACTACAAGAAGAGGGGATTTACAGACTGTGAATCAGTGCATGTGGTTATATGCTATATCCATCTCCATCGCGGCAGTCACGCTCGAAAAAAAAGCTCACTAGGGGAAAAAACCACTTCATAATTTCACAATCGCCGTGTACTAAAAATGACACGCTCAAAAATCAACAAAGCAACGCTGGGGAATGGGACGCTGGGGAGGTACAGCTAGGGGAATGAAGTTGTTAAAAGGATCCCTGGTACGCTAATCAACATTCGTATGTGTTTGTAGACCGGGGAAGTTTACAATTTCTTCATTTTGAGGAATATAGACTGAAATGCTTAGCTCATAGTTCACGAGCCTGTCTCTCAAATTCGAAACCTAGTGCAAAGCATCAGTAGCAGTGTCGGCCTTAGACTTCACCTTTTCAGCCCTCAGTTCTAAATTTGATCTTCTCCTATCAAATCCATGGAAGCCAATAATCCTTACTAACACGAGCTTTTGTTGCAAGAATTAGTTACATGCCATTAGCGATACAACTTGCTTCCAGTTAAAAAAGAGGTACTTGATCATGGGGACTGGCCATTGATTCATAGTACAGTACATGGCCAGTCTATTCGGTCGTTTGGCTAGGTAGCACCGGTCTCGTTCCTCACAATCTGTGCTTTTCTTGTTTGTGAATAGCAACGGCAGTGCCAAGGCCACCACCTGCCCGTCGATTTCAACGTTGTTTAATAAACAAAAAGACCCGTTGCCATGTTCCTAATATGTAGCTACTTGTTGTTTATATAATGCTCTTGCGGCACCGACTTCATTCCATCTCTAATTGAAAACAAATGAGGCAGTCTTGCCGTTTCGATTTGGTGGCCAGTTCTATTGAAGATCTGGAGTGTATTTTATAAGCTGTCACATTTCTGCTCGCCTCTTTCTTGATTTGTTATTAGTTAGCTAGTAGAATGACTGTCTTTAATCCTAAAATACAATATAGTGCAAAAGGTATCCAAAAAAGGACTAGACGAGAAGACTGAAGAGGCTAGAGACAGTGGTATGGAATGGTCGACAAGCACCGACCAAGGGAACCAAGAAGAACAAGATAAATAGGAGGACAGTAACAATAACGGCGGCGATGATGGAAACAATAGACAAGCGACATCGAGAATCAGACAGCAGAAGGTAATACAACAAGCTCAAATAGAGACTCTGGAGACGATCAGGCGACGGGAACGGTGGGAACAGAGGAATATTCCAGGTAGAGCTTCAGGGGGTGGTAGGTATTACAGCAATCAATGAGATATGCTCACATAAACACTACTGTAGCTGGGTGGCTCGATTCAGTATCGTGTTCTACTTTAATCTCACTGCCAGAGACTCTTTCTATGAGTCCCCTCTTATATAACCTCTATGGCGAGACTTGGATATTAAAAAACAAGCCTGGAAAATAAAGTTTGAAACCAACTTTCGACTTTCACAATTACCAGTATGTACGACATTTCACTGAGGATATTATTATGGAATTCGCGGTAATACGACTGATAACACTTCACTCACCATGATAATTATTCCGGCAATGGCGATCAATCCATATCCTTGGCTCCTCCTAGTAAGTCTCATCTTATGCGTTCTTTCACTTTGATCTCTAGAACACATCATATAATGCCCGAGGAGTTATAGGATAGAGTACATAATTTCATGGGTCATTGCATGTGGTATCAGTTAGTTGTACAAGTTTAACAGTCTTGTCAATGGGGAAAGGGTGGTTTTATGCCGAGGTGTCCAAAACATTGAGATGCTTGGTTTTGCGTTCAGAAAACGGTTTGATGGACTCCGGAGAAGAACCAACCATATCGCATTGACTATGCACCAAACATAGGGAAAATAAGCTTAGGTAATGGCATTGAATCAAGAAATAAACGCTCACTCAAAGTTCGGTTTTTAGTGTTGCGAGTGATCTCGGATATATTCAGGGGTTGATGATGACGAGAGAACTAATGCCCACATTCTAAGCAGAATACCATAATCTCAACGCTCATTCGAGGACGCGGGCTGACGTTTTCGTAAAAGCAGTGTTTGCCGCGATATACGACCGAAAACCTTTCTGGACACTGATTCATGAAACACAGAAGTAAGCGCTGATGTTGATAACAAATCGTCGTGAGCTTAAGTGGCTCTGATAAGATTCTTGGATTCTGCATGATATCCCCGGACTTCCGAACTTTTGGAAATTCGGAAAGCTGTATGCAATGGGGAGGCGATCCCAAAATGATGGAGGAGCGGGAAGTGACCGATCGCGATGCTCGATCACAGGAACCAATCTAGAAAAACAGAGGAGCCTCCGATTAATTTCTTGTTGATCATACTCACACTCCTGTTGCTGTGATGGCCAAAGGATCGGGTGCTTTACTGGGAGCTCTAATGACGAGAGAGTTGGACTTCTAATGATCCTTCATGGATAACAAGAGACTATTCTTGAATTGCCAAGATGACTCAAAGTTCACGTCAGAACCTTAGGAACCGTCTCAATTAATACTCTGTGAGAGAAATCTCCAAGATTAGGTCGCATGAAGCAGATCTCAATTTTTCCGCTTAGTGGTGATTGCTTATTTTCATGCAGCCTCGCGCAGATGAATTTTTCGAATTTAACCGTTGCACACGTGGCGCCAGTCAAAATACTTCTTCAAACCTCGCTACAATGGCTTAAAGTGCTGAAGATGCCTGGCATGCTGTGTCCCTGACAACCACGCGAGCTGGACATTTGATGCCACCGTGACACCGCATGCAACTCCAAAGCAGCTTGAAGCAAGCATCCAGCAGCACAACAAGGTGTTGCGTACCTGCCTGTGAATCCTTTCGTTGGTAACAAATCAGAAGTGCTCTCCTGTTTCCGACAAATACTGCAAAGAGGCACGGAACGTGGCTTTCTCGAAAATCTGCAGGAAAACAATTAATTGACATTTTAAGACAAGGTTCTATCTACCTAGCATGCCTGCTCTCCTCCAACAAATTCTTTGGAAAGTGACAAGTCAGTGTCAATCGAACCCGCGTTTGAATCGACCAAGAAAGGGGAAGTTCGTGGTAGGGTAGCACTTGGGATAACATGTGTTGAAGTTTCAAAAAATCTCCGTCGGAAGAGAGGCTTCTCTCAATACCAATATTGGATATCGGGCTCCGCATGGGAGACGGAAATTCGAAGTATCTCGTGGGCCACATGTATGATGTTGTACGGCGTGGATTGTGATGAGGTCTGACTGCTTCTGACTGCTCCCAGCTGTCTGGCTGGCCCCTACAACAGGACTTGAAACCCTGACAACAAGACTTTGGATGTAACGTCGGCGATAGAGAAAAGTCACGATACGTCGTTTTGCTTATGAAGATGGCGGAGACCAACGCTCCGAAAATCGAAGGTCGAGACACGGCCACTTTTCGGTTTCGGGGATTTCTTCTGGTTGCTTGATTACTCCTGCCAACCTGTTTGGCTCCTGCTATGATGCTATCAGAAGCCGAGTGTCTGATATCTTTTGTGGCGCGACTCACCTCAGCTTGTTGCGTTCATCACAACACTTTTCTTCATCAAGAGCATCGATAATTGGTGCTCCACTTTATCCAAGCCGCTGCATGGAGCACGAGTTTCCCACGTGGCAGCACTGCAAGTCGAGTTTCCCATTTTCGCCCCTTTTCTCTCGGCTAAGTTCCTCTTCATTGTTTTCGGCGAAGACGCAGAGCCCCAGGCACATCAGAGGCTTGACGGATCACTGTTTACATCTAATCGACCCAGTTGAGTGGGCGGTCTTCGCAACCATGAACTTACTGGGTTATTTTTGGACTTGCATCAACATGGTCGGCTTTATCCGCCTTGTGGTACAAAGTCGAGTATTTAATTGGTAATTAATGCGCATTCTCAGAATCGCGTGTTGAAACCCGATGATTTGCAGCCTGAGAGGAATGAAGCCCGTCATTTTCTGCACCCTAGGGTCCACAACAGGATTGAGAAGATTCTGAAGACCTACGCAACTGTACGTACTCCGTATTATTGGTAGATTTACGTCTAGAAAGTGGTGAGGCGTGGCCCATGGGCGAATGCAACTAGAAAGCCAATAAGCACACCAAAATAAGCAAACCAGATGAGCCATGTGTTTTCAGCGATTGAACGCCACACCAATCTGTAAGGGGGATCCTTTTGGCTTCCACAGTCACACAGCAGGATGCACAAAGTGCTGACCGCAAAATGAGCGCTGACCGTAGACCAAATGCCATGGACGGGGAAACAACTGTTCGTATAGTCAATACGATATCGTGAAATGAGGAAGGTGAATTTTTCTACACTTCGAGGTTGCTGACTGCCACTCAGAACTTCAGGTGATTTCCAACGAACAGGGACCAGGTCTCGTGTAGAGTATTGAGAGTGGATGCTGATCGTGAAGAACCGATCGGTACTACGAAAAACTGACCAAATATTCTCCCCGCAGAACGCGCCATCGTGAGGGGCCTCTGTACGAGCAGTGATGGAACAAGCCCCCCTTGTTATACAGCAGCCCCTGCACCACCAAACTCTCCGTCCCCGATTTTTCTTCTTCATATTACATCCTATCTTAACCCTAACCCTGACTCTAACCATATACATGTTACCTACTTAACCCTAACTCCCTAACCTTATGTTTTCCCGGGCTTTGAAAGCTAAGTTATAGATGTTTTAAAGGGGTATCCCGAGAATGGAGGTGTTTAGGCCAACGAGTGCGAGGCAGAAACAAGGTTTTGTACGGAGTACTCCGTACGTAGGCATTAGATGCCTTGAAGGGGGGCGGCTGTATCGCTTCCCGAGGGTCGTGGCTTGACAGGTGCATTGCCTTTTCCCAAAGTCTGGGTCAAGACATGGTTGTTGAGCACGGTGCTCTTGAACTCCTACTCGAGTACAGCTGCTCAGGGGTGGACTGTCAATTGTGACTTGTCTCTTGTAAACGAACCAATTCGGTTCCATTGCTGGTAGATATCGAAAGCCAAATTGGAATCAAAGTCAATTGCGCAGGCATACACAGCTATTACTTCACCGGGGGTTATTCAGTATGACAGGTGGCTTGTTGTTGTTGTACAATATGCTATCTGGTTGAGCCTGACTTTCAACGCCCACATCTTTCGATGCCCACTTTTGATCGTCAGGGGCGGTGCCATTCTCCATTTTCCCAAGGCTTCAACCATCTTCAGCCTTCTGCGGCAGAGCTCGCGAATCAACATAGGGCCCAGGCAAGTTCCCGGTATTATACTCCGTACCGTATTGATTATTGTCGATGTTGACTTGAACATAAGACTTCTCTTTGGCACTTAACGACAACTTTAGGTTGGCAATGTCAAAGAGTGCGGGAGCATAGAGCACTAGGGGCCACTTTGAGGCCATCACCTGGCAGACGGTCCAGAAATGCTTCAATAACTTTGTTCCGAGTGATTATTTCGACGTTCTCTTAGTAGGATTAGCTGTACGTATTCCTCTCTCAATCGTTTCCCATACACTCGGTTTTGTTCCCAGCTCAGTGGTTGCAATGGACGGCAAGCTAAGCAGCTTCCGGGGGGCGCCATATCATTTCACAAGGGGCTCATGTGCTGTACCAATATCTCATAATAGCAGCAAGTAGCCACACCATATGCAAGCCCTACTCAACGTGGACAGATTCAGCTTTACACCTTCCCAGTTCATCTCCTTTCTTGTTGGCTTGTCCCATGATCTATAAGTTATGGCGTATTGCATACAACTGACGCCAATCAAGGGAGCTAAATGTAACCCTACAAGGGTCTTCTTCTGTCTCTTTTCAAAAGATCCTTGCTTTGGAACCATGTGATTTCGATCCCTGTCCTCCAGGAACCCTGCGCGCTGGCGATCTTGGTTAGCTTTCGACTAGGGTTCTGGGAATGGCATATATCATCATTAGACCCGCACTTTACTTAGTGTTGATCAGCTATCGTTCGTTCACCCCAGACTCCTTTACTCCCGGGACCAAGTACATCTAAACAAAAGCAAAAACACAGAATTATTTCAAGTTTCTAAAAGAACGAAACACTTCTGGAATCGAAACCAAGTACCATAGCTTTTGAAAGTTGAATAACTCATGATGGACATACGAAACGTAGAGTTGTCGATCGAGGATATCCTTTCTATACATCGACACTGGGTCTCGAAACTCTATACCGAAGAGGGGAAATCGGAAGTGGAAATCGTCGAGTTGCTGTACGAACACCATCTTCCCGTCACGTGCGAATAGACACACCCTTTTCCTTTTTACAAGCTAATATTGCTCTAGTATCGACCAAATTCAACGTTGTCTTTCGGAGTGGAACGTCACCCGATCACCAAGACTATCGAGGAGGAGTTCCACTACAAGTGCCACTTCCTCCTCGATGGGTTCAGGAGGAGCGTCAGAAGGCGAATGGGACATTCTACGCTCGTCTTCTCCGGCTTCCTCGATCTCGTCATACTATTCAACTTCCCCCGAAAACGTCGACCTCTACAGAAAGCGACCGTTGCCATCACTACCAACAGCCTCCAAGCGAGCAACCAAGTCGAAGCCCTTGAGACCTTCGAGGTTAAGACACGCTACTGCCCCCATCAGCGCCGATCAACCAGCTCGCTTCGCTGCTCACTCGACCTCAACAGTCACCAAGGTCACCTCCCATCAGACCAAGACTCGCACCTACGAAGTGCAAAAAACCCTATCCACTATTGAAAAGGGTCCATCGCCCCTTGATATGTTCAAGGACGATACGTGCCAGAGCCACGAACGCATCGCAGTTGGGCTCCGAAGAGTCAACGTCGAGTGTCATCTCAACAGTAACGACGGGAAAAACGAGGACTTTGAGTGGATGAGGCAGTACAAAGAGTACAAGGGGATGAGCTCTCAACGGAGGGAAGTCAAGATATTGCAGGATGTCACGGAGGACAAGCATGGGCATGGGGGTGATGAAGAATAGTCGATCGTTGTTTCCCTTTGTCTGTATGCTGGCGTCTTGGGGCTTTAGGTTTCGTGTCTCGACTGGGCGTTAACGGTGTCGTGCACGCATAGATTGTTGGCTTGGGATTCGTGTATGATTATCTCTGATGGAATGGTGCAAAGGGCATGACGGATATGGGGCTGGGAAGGGTGTGCAAAAAGGACAAGAGACACCAATACTCTTTATATAATACCAAGGGTGCAAAGGAAGAAGGGCAAATTGTCGGAGGATGACACGGTCGAGTATAGCGGCTAGGCTGGAGACTATGAAAGAAGAATGGTGAGACTTCGAAGGTGGAGGTAGACAGAAAAATAGCGATAAATAACCCAAAAGATGAATATAATCAGCAATCATAAGTATTCTCGGTCCTCTGGGTGCATGGCAGTTTCCATACCCATAACACTCTCACCAAGACTTGGTGGCTTATTAGGAAATATGCACACCATCTACAGTACCAGTAGCGAGTCTAGTTCGTTGGTGGACGGGTAAGACAATCATAAAAGTGTATATATACAGAGAATACACATTCGTGACCTCGCTGGGATATTCTTCCTCAGTCCAATCCAGTTGTGGTATCAGATCAGGAGAGGCATCAATGTAAAACTTACGTGCCACCTATAATTTATAATGAGACTTCTTATGTGACCGTTGTTTAGGGAAGAATCATTCGAATTCTATTTTGTCTGTTTGATATATTGAATCTGTCCTTACCAAAACCACTTACGACTCAAATCAATCCCGGCAAAACCCTCTTGGTCCTCGCATGCCACCTTTCCCACTCCGCCCCAAACTCCCCCTTCATCATCTCCTCCTCGTCCGTAATCCTCATCCTCAACCCCACAATTTGCAGTCCCAAACCCACCATCGCACCCACCTCACTCAAACCCGCGACTACCATCCACGCGGGCAGCACACACGCCGCAATTCCATCTAGCCTCGCTAGAAAGAACAGCGACGCGCTAGAAACACCGATCAACGCCGTGTAACTGGGGTGCTGCACATACTTGTACACACCAGTCGTCACCAGCTTCTTCGGCACGGCGAGCGTGAAAGTAAAATTGGTGCCGAGATGTCTGTACGCCGCTAGTCTAAGCCCCCCGAAAGCTGCAATTGAGAGAAGGTAGAGAATGAAGCGGAAACTCCAGGTGAATAGCGCGGGGTTGAGCAGGTCTGGATTTCGGCAAAGATTGGAGCCTTGTGAGGGGAAGAGGATGAGGAGGATTTGTAAGGTGAAGGCGGGGACCATGAGAACTTTTAAGAGGAGATTGTTTCTATAGGTGTGCAGGTTGGCGATGAAGTGGAAGCGGTCGGTGGTATAAGGTTTAGAGGGGGCGCCGGAGGGCGGGGTGTAGCACAGGTAGGAGAGGTGGCCGGTAATTCCGAAGGCCAGGGCGAGGAGGAGATGTGAGAGAGTTGGTGGCATTTTGACTTTGTTGTTTGACTTTGTTGCTAAGGTATTTGGCATGAGAGGCTCGGGGCGAATTTCTGTTGTTCAGTTCTGATGCCAGTCCTGACGTATCGCGAGAGATCCTAGCTCGAGTCGAAATAGGCTTGACCGCTTTTCGTAGCAAAAGAATGCTCAGCTCTACGAAAAGGCAAACATTTCCGGTGATCAATTCCAAAGGAGCGAGTATAAGTAATACTGGTAGACGTCTGTAGTTCTTTATGGGCTACATGTGTCTATTAATGGCTGGAGGAGAGCCTTCGTTTGGGATCACACTTGCTCGTGAGTTTTCGTCGATTATGGTTAAAATTTCCAACCAAATAACTTTGCATGACCAGTATCAAGGCCAATGCTCATCTCAACGACATTCTCCGCTTTTGACATAATAATCGAGGGAGGGTTGGCAAAAATTATCACGTGATAACGCTTTGACGAAGATAGGGGGTATACACAAAGCTTGGAAAGCAGGTGAACGTGGGCGTTTGTATGTCTCCCGATTTAAAAGGGTTTCGCAAACAAGTGTTGCGAGTAGGTTCTTAGGCCTCACCGAAGGCTGTTGGTAAATACTGTATAGGAAAAGACGTAATGTGGAGTAACGCACATCCAGGAGTGGAGCATATACCTAGGGGTTGATTCTTGAAGCTGGAGAAGCAAAATGTGTTGATGCGGTACACCAGTGATCACTCCGTGATGGTATTTATAGCAGTGATAGTGGTGACAAAATGAGAAGCACCTATCAGACATGATCATCTCACTTGAGAGACCAAGCATTGTGTGCTCTTTTCGGGGCGGGTGTCAGGTCAAGTGCACGCCCTCTAAGGCGCATACTTTGCAATAAATGCCTAACCGGAATACAAATATTGCTCTGTAATTGTGAGTCACCCGATCGTATTTTTGCCTAAGAAAGGAGATCAGTATTGTCCCATCCCCTAGCTACGAGTGACAACTTACTCGAAATTATAGGACGATACACGCCGATATGCCCCAGCGACATATCGGCAAAAGGATTCCATCAAATAGCTCCTGCAAAGCCCTCCCGACCTGGCTAAGGTCATAATTGAATGATATTGGAGTTTCTTTAATTGCCCTCATATGGTCTTGAAATTTTCATGTTGCTCTCGACTCATTCTGCCACGCCTTCTTTCCTTGCTGGGCTCCGGCTGCGGCTTCGTGCTCTTCCCTTGGTTGGTGGTCTTCCTCGTCCCTTTCCTGGCGGTGGTCGCACAAAAGCGAAGTCAACTTCGATGGTTTGTTCGAGGAGCTTAGTTTCGTGGGCACCATCGATGGCAGCGCGCGCTTCGTCAAGGGTTGGGTATTCAATGAGTGCGTAGCCCTGTTGAAAACTTTGTGGTTAGCGTTTTCAAGTAACGACGAGGTTCTCCCCAAAATTCCCTTCAAAATCTAACCAGTCATCGCGTAGAAGCGGCTGGCGATCGCGTGCTAGATCTAGTAGTCATCTCGGAAGACGATTCGAAGGCTTACCTTAACATAACCAGTTCTGCGATCCAAGTTCAAATGTAGATTCTTGATCTCGCCAAACTCCGCGAACAGGTCGTTTATATCCTCCTCGCTAGCTTCTTCGTGAACATTTGTCACGATAATGATCCAGCCTTCTATAGAGCGAACAGCAGTCGCGCTGGTGTGTGTTGCCATAGATGCAGTCTTGTCACTGTTTTGTGGAGGGGATGCAGGCGCATCAAGATCCATTTCGACCTCTGCCATGTTGACTGAGACGCGCTCCTAGTTTTCGACAAACCTTGGGGTTGAAATAAAGTTTGGACGACGCGTTGTGGTCGATGTTGTGTCGTCTGAACTGTGTATTTTCATATCCAAGGTCAAGCCTCGCCGCTTCCGGGAGATCTTCGGAAGGCCTGTGGCGTATCGTCGGGTAAATACCCTTTACCTCGGTCTCCTTTCTTCCTCATCAATAGTTCTCCCTTCTCTCATTTCGCCACGACACCATGCCATAGGAATTTGAAAAGCTCCCAGCACTATCTAACACCATTTTGGTTTTCTCGCCTTGGTGCACAAGCGGATGATGACATTGGCAAGCCTGTTGAGGAATACGAGGTCTCGGCAATAGAAAGACGCTTCGCCTGGCAAATATCTATCTTAAGCGGGTGTTTGCGCCTATGGGCGAGGTGATGGTGGATGTCTTTCCGACGGGGATATGTACTGTGTTGGTAAGTCCTACGTGAATGTCTTTGCTTACCGTGAGATTTGTAGGTGATTTGCCCCCTATATGCGCTATTCAAGCTTCAAAAGCGCCCATACTGGTAAGAGGGGCCTGGGATCGAATACAAAGTAGGTTTTACTTTTTATCAGAGTCACTTGAGGATATATAAGAAGATTGGCGCTCGTTATCTTTACTTAATCAAGCTTTACCCATTTGTCGCAAATCTCCCATTTAATTTTCCCTCTCCCTACAGTAAATTTTGCTCAGCTATCATGGTTTCTTCAAACTCGGTGCATCACAAAGTACTCATTGTAGGCGCTAGGTTTCATGGCATTGTCACTGCAAAGACGTATCTCTAGATATATCTCTTAGTGGGTCGTCTCCTGACTGATGCGGATTCCTCTGTTGGAGGAGTGTGGTCTACGTGGAGAATATATCCGGGTCTGATAGCATGGCTCCCAAACCGCTAGCAAGTTAGGACTCAGCTGTGCAGGTCCCAACTCCGATGAGAACCTTTTCCGATTTTGACATGTCCAAAGAATTTGGCATGGAAATGTGGGAAGATTCGTTAAGTGCTCAGCACAACGAATTCTTGGCATGCCATAAGAATCACACTTCAGCTGGCGCTTATTGATTGTGACATTTCAGATCCAGTATACTGAGAAGTGCGCCATCTGAAGCCGCTGTAGGTTGAACACAAAGGTTTCGAGGATCGAAAGGAATGGTAGTGGCTGGAAAGTCCCTGCCTAGGCATCCTCCGACCAAACCTCTAAATCCACAACGATAACGAGTGACAAACTTATACTATCTACTAGTGTCACCTCAAAACGTCGTATATTGGACTTTGACCCCAGCGGGTTTGATATCTTTTAAGTTCTTTCGCCCTACACAAACAACTGACTATGTACAACTCCCATGAACTTGTTAGCAGCTGCAGACGCTAGAGAATTGGGGTGTAACCATAGCTTGCTAGTTTGACAATGGTCTTTGTTTGAATGCTTTTCAAAGAGAAATTATGGCCATTCTTGATTTGAAGTGCTTTTTCGGGCCAAGAAATCCTGGCATAACATTTTTTCAGGGGAGACAGCAGATCTTGAGGCGATGGTCATTCTGCAAGGAATATTTCGTTATGATTCTCAACCACTAGTGTGCCTTCTGCAATGTAAGCAAGTGCCTCAAATCCACGGCATCATGATATGACTTCGGCCCAAGAAGTCTCAGCTACCCATTTAAAGGGAGATGCACTCAGCTTTCAATCCTTCAATTGCTCCATCTCACTTAATCCGGGGACTTGGACGTCTCTTGGCCACTCATCAACTTCCTTGAATCTAGTGGCTTAAAGACCCCAAATTTTACAATTGATTGCAGGGTCGGGGAACTCTCGTCAGCCGTCTCTTTTGAACCGAGTCCAGTTGTATTGGGTCAAAGGAGCCGCCTTACAAGGGGTGCTGAGGTGATGCCAGCTTGCCCTGGTTCAAAGCTTAGTGAGAATTGAGTTTCATGTTTATAGTTGGAAAGTCCAACGAGAAGGGCTTCATTTCGCTATCGCGAGATTTTGAAGCAAGTTACTCTGACTATCTGCGAATTTTTAGACCTTATTTTATTGATGGAATCGTCCATCTCAATCGTATCTTCATATCTTGTTTCATGTTCAAGAGTTCTTCAACTGTGGAGGGATGTCTGCGGATAGAAAGCCCCCAGACGCATTGCCCAATTAGATTGGACACCTCGTTCACTCTTATGCCCCCTGTTGACTTTCAATACAACTCTCCACCCGCCACAAAATAGTCTGAGCAGAATCCACTTGCTCTCACTGGGGGCGATAAACGAGACCCAAGTGTTAAGCTCCCGAAGATGCATGTATGATCGTATATTCTTATGTCCCCAACTTTTCCGTTCCCTCCCTCCCTTCTTATCGTTCGCGATCGAGTCTTTAACCCATCATCTCGTACGAGTACTTACGTACCGACCCGACCGTGGCTTTTCTGCATAGTACCTTTATAACCGCAGGCCCTAATAGAGGATTAATATGTCAACTACGAAGAACGTCCCAAAGGCTCAGATCATCACGGAATGGCTACCCGTCACGACAGAATGGCCTGCGGTGAAGGGATGTACGGATATGAACGTATATCAGGTTTTTGGGAATGGGACAACGATCATTGTAGCGTTCGATCCTGAGGTGGGTATCTCGTTGACGAAAGGCCTGACTTGTCTCCCGGAAGAAGCAACTATTAGCTGGAACCAAACGACCGAGGAGCCTCGATTCACTGTCACGAGTCTGGGACCGATCATTTGTCCGGAATTGTATTCTACTGCTGTTAGTTCAGTTGTGAGTAGTGGTCTCACGAGCGTACTATGCTGTCCATCGTACGTCCCATCCCATCCGTCCTCATACTTCCCTCACAAAAATCTCACAATGCTCCCAGAAACTACACAGCGACCTACACAGCAGGCATGTCAGTCTGCGGCTCCTCCCTCAGCAAAGGACAAAACATCACCGCCTGGGTCGGCCAACCCTCAGACTACCTCTCTACCGTCGCCTCATCCTTGTACAACGAGACTCACCTCCTCGACCCCTTCCTCAATGCTGCGACCACCATTTCCGACGATCCCGGTCGAATCTGGGACCTCTACGAAGCCGAGATCGAGACCGCTCAACCCATCTTCGCTTTCCCAGTCGAGGGCTACGATTTCCGCGTCAAGCCCAAGAAGCACCTCAGTGTAGGCGCCAAAGCCGGGATTGGCCTCGCTGTTGCGCTATTCGTATGCATCCTGCTACTTGCAGGTGGCGCGCTGTTCCTCCGTCGAAAACGCATGCAGAAGAAGAGGGCCAATGTCTCGGATTCTGAGGGCAGTACGAGAGGCGTGGGGACGGATGGTGAGGGGGATGTGCAGGTCCCGCCTACGCCCCCGATGGTGGAGGCGAGGGGGAGTGATGGGGTTGCTTATAAGGAGATGGGGAGTCCAGCCACTGTGGTGCCGGGCACTCCGCAGTTGAAAGGCGAGTATAAGAGACATCTTGCGGAGGTAGAAGCTGGTAGTGGGATTGGTAGTGATGGTCGTGCTGGTGGGGAGCCGCAGACGCCAATGGCGGAGTTGGGACAGAGGGAGGAGATTAGTGTGGTGCATGAGTTGGGTGATGGGAGGCATACGGGGTTTACGGCGAATGGGTTTCCTGAGGATAGGAAGGTTGGGGAGATTTGTGCATATACGACATGAGTGGGGTGAAAAGAGGACAATGTGCTTGACTGTGTAATGGTTGGTTGGTTGACCTGAAAATTTGTCTTGATATCCCGCATTTTTTTGACGTGCTGCGGTAGTAACTTCTTAGTAAAATACGCAGGATACCACATATCGAAGAGATAGAGAGGAATTAGCAATATTTCACGTACTGTCTGCTTCTATGATCTCAGTATTTCATGGCCACTGCTTCGGTGCCAAAACACAAGTCAATAGCTTCAATCATTCCCATCCATTCGCTAATTCATGCCTCAATAAAATGTTATCTCTGCCCTCTTAAAACAGCTAGGTAATTGGCTAGTATGTTAGATTTCTTTAAGCTAGCACTGGAATCTGAAGCACAAAAGTGGTCAGCTAAATAAGTAACCACTCCTAAAAGGGGTTCCCATTCTTTATCTCTCTAGCTTTCCACTGCACCATCATCTCATACCACCTCGTCGTAAACGCAGATGACAGGATCTGCTCCTTCCTCAGGTTCGTATAGCTCCCCTCGAAGCGATCAAAACACACCGGAATCACCTTGAGGGATATGGAATGCGCAAGATTGTCCAGGCGAAGATATTAAGCAAAAGGGAAAGGGGTACTCGAGTAAGGATGGATCGACACTTACATTTACCAGGACGCGATCGCGCGCCAGTGCCGAGGTATACGTTGTATGTTTCTACGAGACTGGTGGTTAGATTGATCGTAGGAGGGGAGGAAGATTTACGTAGACATGCACATACGGTGATACGAAACTCGACTGGTCGACACGGCTAAAATTGCGGGAATCTAAGGTTACGTGAATAGCTAGTTAAACACTTAGCCGGGTATATTTCGCCGACAAGCCAGCGCCTGCTTGCCATGTATTGCTGCCGTCAAGACAATGTAAACTTTGGCAAACCAGAATGTGATGAAATTCGTATTCCGGCTCAGCTCGAGCGAGCTTATTAGTCATGTTTCCGAGTCACGAGATCTTGAGATTCTTGTTGGTGGCGCTGTAAAGGGGGTAAACTCGATTAAGTAATAATCCTAAATAAACATGCTATCCCCCCTAAATATTTAGTGTGTGGGTTAGCAAAGCTACACTTGTGATTCGCTTTCGAGTCGCTTCTACTCCCATGATTCGCTATACTATCCCGACCCTGGATCCACCGAATAAACCTTTTTAGGGGGGGATAGTAGGTCAACAACCAATGCCACAGCTCAATTGCAAGAAAATCAGCCGTTGTCTTCCGCCTGCAGATCTAGGCAGCGTCTTCGTATGCCAAACCCTATTTTGAGCGGTGACTAGCAGCTGGCTGCGTATTTCCCGACCCCCCCCTACGTACAGTACGAGCGGGCGCTTGGATCGGACAGGGCTGAGGGATGAGATGAATGGAAGCATTGAAGATTGGGGGTTGGAGATTAGGGGATTGGAGGAGATTGGGGGATTGGAGGATTGGGGATAGGGGGGCCTTCTAGAAGAGCGATGGAAGAAGCCAATCTGGTGCGTCAATGCGAGGCCGCCTCCCCCTCTATTTCCCCCTCCTCCCCCCTCTCGCCTGAGTCTCCTAAGCGACTGTTGCATGGGACGACTCCGGAGGACTGGGGATAGAGATGCGGCTGCGAAGGGCTCACCCGTAATAAGCCCTGCCTGATATCACGAGCACCTAACGAGGTCACTGATAAACTCTTAAACACCTTCACTCTTAACCTCCTGAACTCTTAAACTCCTGAAACTCCTGAGATCGGTTGTGATGATAGAATAACGTCGTGGTTTGCTGCCCCTCTGCCCCTCCCCTCTGCCCGCTCCGCCCGCTCCGCCCTCTCGGCCTCCACTCTTCTTTGTCGAATTGTCAGTCGCCGACTGCGTCTGCCGAGCGGTCAGAGCTTCCCTCGTTACAGTACTGTACGGATACAGAAGCAAAAACCCTCCGCCGTTCACCACCCACCCGTCCAGCACCCACCACCACACCATCCGACCCATCGTCATAGCCCCGTGGCCCTTCTCTTCTCCTTCTAGTACGGAGCAGTGAGCGAAGCTACTTCGTAACTCGTTACTACACTAGCTACCGGCGTGGCACCGGCGCTATCTCTCGCACTCCGTATAGCTCGTTTCATCTAGTCGTCCTGCGAAAGAACCACCACCAACACCAACCCCACAAATTGCTCAACCAGCAGGTTAGGTGCTCCATATCCACTGCTAAGAGAAAGGCGAACGAGCCCTAACAATTGTATTCCAACAGGCACGCCACACCACACACGCCACACGCCACACGTCCCCCTGCGCCGTGGAGGTCCCACGAACAAAGAAACCCCCTCCAACCCCCAGAGAACTCCCTTCCGTCACGAATCTACGGTACATAGTGCTCCCACCTGCTATTTTCCGAGGCTATCTGCATCGTCTCAGCACATCCCCGCGAAGGCACGCTCCTACGTACTATCGAGAGGGTCGGGAGAACCTCAAGGAAACCTCTCCATTCACCCTCGCAGATCTGGCCTTCCATTGGGCAGGCCATACGGCACGTCGGCCGATAGGCCGTGGAATATACACATTGGGAACCTGAGGAGTGAGAGCGGAAGCGTTCGGAAACCAGAAATTAGATTTGGCGAGCAAACATGAGACGAAGTCGAGGAGGGTCGAGCTCTTCCTTCAGGGCGAATGGAGCGCCAATCCCAGATTCGCTTTCGTTGATCCGCTCCTTCAATGTCGAGACGAATCCGTCGAGACCTGTACGGCCTTCGCCTTTGACGGCCTCCACGATTCCAGATATGCCGCTGGACCTGGTGGATCGGATTCGCTCTTTCCCGCTCTTTCTCTCCGCCCCAGATTCGTTCCTGGCGGCGATTGGGAAGCACTTGCGGCCACAGGTGCACATGGCACACGATCATATCTTGACAGAAGGAGATGACGCGAAAGCTATGTACTGGCTGGTTCGTGGAGCGGTGGCAGTCACCTCGCGTGATGGGGAGGCCACCTACGCGGAATTGAAGCCTGGCGCCTTCTTTGGAGAGATTGGAATCCTCATGGATGTTCCCCGTACCGCGACGATAATAGCGAGGACGAAGTGTCTCCTGGTTGTGCTCAAGAAGGAGGATTTGAGAACGGAACTGCCCAACTTCCCAGAGATGGAACAGGCGATAATGGAAGAGGCGCAGGAACGACTTACCATTTTGAACAAGAAGAGGAAAGAGGGCGGCTTTGGCCCGAAGCTTGTCTCTTCTCTGCCGTCGAGAGGTGGGAAGCTTGCGCGGGAAGCGGTGCCCGGAGAGGTTTCCATGGGCGATCATGGAGTGATTGAGAAGGGGACGGTGGTGGTGAACAAGAAGAAACGCAAATCCCCCAGCCCTCAGGGGATCGAAGATCCCGCTGCTGGAAGTGCGCTCGGAAGTGGGTTTGTCAATGTTAGGAAGACGTTGAAAGATCTGCCGTTGTTCTCAACGCTGCCACCCGAGATTCTTCATTTCCTCGGATTGAGCGCGTTGCCCAAAACGTATCCGCCGTTCACCGATATCATTCTCCAAGGATCGCCAGGGAATGAAATTTATTTCATAGTAAGAGGTGAAGCCGAGGTCGTCCGTGAAAATGCCGATGAGCTTGAACAGTCGAAGAGAGCCTCCTATATTCGACCTCGGCTAAAACAAGGGCAATATTTTGGCGAGGTCGCTAGCTTGGCGCTAGCGCCGCGAAGGACGGCGACGGTGCGATCGATCACTACGGTCGAATGTCTAATGATCAGCGGGGAGGTTTTGGAGGAGCTTTGGAGACGATGTTCTCCGGACATCAGAAGACAAGTTGAGGAGACTGCCAAGCAGAGAATTGGAAAGCAAGAACCTAACGACGTGGCCATGACTGATGTAGATGCACCTTCTATCAACAAATTAGAGATCCATGATGCGATGAGGCCGCCGCGAGGAGGATCCCTTCCTCAAGTAACCTTCACCCCTTCAAAACCAGCGAGCCCTCATAAGCCAAGTCGTGCCGAAGACAAGGATATCATGGAGCCACTAGATCCGGATCCTTTCTTGAGTGTTGATATGGATAATATGAGAGCGCGGGCTGGGAGAAGAGCTTCTTGGGCACCACCGGTTCCAGAAACACCACTCCACGAAGAAGCGAATCACAAGTCGGGGCCTAGGACGAGATCAAGAGGGCAAACTCCATCGTCAGCAAGATCACCAGCACAAGCCGCGACACCACCCGATTCAAACCGACCGAAAAGGCCGAGGATTGTACGGCGAAAGCCAAGTGAACACAGCAGAGGGATATTGCCTGATGGGGTACTGGTTGCAATCTTTTCTTATTTGGATATCTATCAACTGATGCGGCTGAGGGCGGTGTCATTACACTGGTCTAAGATCTTGAATACCTCTCCTAATATTTGCCACCACTTGGATCTTTCTCTGTACAATCGCACGGTTACAAACACCGCTCTTGTCGATGTCATCTGTCCCTTTGTCGCCAAACGCGCGAGAACAATAGATATCAGCAACTGTTTCCATATTACGGATGAGGGGTTTACCCATCTCTCCAACACATGTGGAGGCGGTGCTCAATCATGGAAGATGAAAAGTGTTTGGGATATCTCAGCAAATGCAGTATTGGAAATGGCCAACAACGCCAAAGAACTCCAAGAAGTCGACCTCTCCAACTGCCGCAAGGTCAGCGACAACCTCCTTGCTCGAATAGTAGGCTGGGTTGTCACCGAGCCAAACACCCCTCAAAACAACGCCGCTCGTCAGAAGTTTGGTCAAACTCCACCGAATCCCTCGGTCCCGCCTATCGGAACCGTCGTCGGCTGCCCCAAACTTAGACGTTTGACACTCAGCTATTGCAAGCACGTTACTGACCGCTCAATGGCGCATCTGGCCGTGCACGCTCATGGCAGACTGGAATCTATCGATCTCACACGCTGCACGACGATCACGGATGGCGGGTTCCAGCATTGGAGTATTTATAAGTTTGCCAATCTGCGGAGGTTGATCCTGGCGGATTGTACGTATTTGACGGATAATGCGATTGTGTATCTGACGAATGCGGCCAAGGAGTTGAGGGAGTTGGATTTGGTTTGTTAGCCCCTTTCTCCCCCCCGTGTCCTCGTTTAAATTGGCTAATGTTTTTCCCCCATAGTCTTTCTGCTGCGCCCTCTCCGACACAGCAACGGAAGTCCTCTCCCTCGGCTGCCCCCATCTCTCCAGTCTCAAACTCTCCTTCTGCGGTTCCGCAGTTTCAGACTCGAGTCTCCGCTCCATCGGTCTGCATCTCCTGGAATTGAAAGAGTTGAGTGTCAGGGGTTGTGTGCGCGTTACGGGGACGGGGGTGGAGGCGGTGGTGGAGGGATGTACGGTGCTGGAACGGTTTGATGTTAGTCAATGTAAGAATCTTACGAGGTGGCTTGAGGGGGGCGGGGAGGAGAAGAGTCGGAGGGTTTATGGGAGGAGAGGGTTGGTGTTTGAGACGAGTAAGAAGGAGGGGGGCCTGAGGTGAGGGGGGAATTCTGACTTTGATGTTGTCTGGGATTTAGCGGGCGTTCAGATGGTGGTGGGGTTTGACTATCTGGGTGAGATCATCTACATATGCATCTCCCGGATGCTAGTACGGGATTGCATAATTTCCATCGTGGGTGGATGTCATGTTTGTATTGCATCCGTGTGGTTGGGGCGAGGATCTCGAAATTTGTGTGTCGGGAAAGATGAGGTTGAGGCTTTTTGGCCGCGAACAGCACAGTGCATCTTCGATAAGTGGGATATGATCGAGATTGGGGCTGGATTATTTAGATGAGATGGCCCACCTACTGACTTGTGTGGTGTGGTGTTGTGTATGTTGAAACGTCGGCTATAAAAGGAGAAATCATTAGATCTCAGAAAAGGAACGATTATCACATGTCAATGGTGAGAGCGAGAGTGAGACGCCTCGTCGAGGCGTCAGGACGGAAATCGGAGTAGAGTTTTGGGACTCGTGTGTCGACGACCGAACACATATTTTGGCGATGTGATGGATGGAAGGGTGCGAGGAATTGTACTATATAGTACATGGCTATACGAGTGGCAGCTGGGAATAGCGTCGGGCGGCCGGATGGAAGTACCGACCTCCACATCCCCCTCGTCACGATTGTAGAGTCCTTTGCAAGGGGAGGGATGAGAGATTGAAGATCGGCGTTGATTTGATATGCATTTACATATTCGGGATATCGAGACAGTGCCACGAGAGCCTATGGAAACCATTCCGTGAGCTACAGCGGGCATGTCTACCTCCGTGAACACCATCTTTCGTTCTGGTTACAGACCTTCCTTCAGTTTTCTCCTGAACGCCGAGATGAGAGGGAGAAACATGGCGCGAAACCTAGCAAGCTGGAAATGACCCGAGTGTGTGTGCTGGTATGGAACATGTGAGATGGTGCAGAAATTGTCCAAGAAATCGACTCCCTTATCGGGTGGTCGCTTGGGTGGACGATTGCGGGGGTTTAGACGACGATGGGAATGGGGGAGAGTGTTAATCGTCTGTGAGGTCGATCACGAGTTCTTCGGGTTGTCGACGGCTGGTCTTGAGAGGTCTCACGTTCACGATTTGGACGTCATCGTCGTCGACTGCTAGGCGCTTTTGTCCTCGCGCGGATGAAGACTCTGGTGCAGATTCTTCTTTGATGTGCTCGATTTCTTGCTGCTTCATATTAGCTCTGAAGCCGAAATTGGAAGAGGGGAGGGTAAACCTTTAGTCGTGCTAGCCGGGCGGCTCTTGATTCGCCTGGGTTAAAGGCATTGGCAAGAGGGATTATATCAGGCGCTGGTGAGCGCGGGATTATCATTTCTTGTTGAAGTGCCTCTATTCGTAGTTAGTCGTCTGCATGAGAGGTTCTGTGATCATGTACCTCTTGATCGATATTTGAATCTGAAAATACCAAGTGGGTTGTTGGGGCCCAAAGGGTACAAGATTTCCGGACCAAGTGGTTTGTGAACACGCTCCTCTCTGCCATATCTGTTTCAGTTGTAAGCTTGACGACGTTTCAGCAGGTATTGCCATTGCCTCTGGGTAGGCTTACACCACGCCGTGTGATACGGTCCTGCCTTTCAATGCTTTCTCGGAAATTTCTGGTACTGCCTCCAGGGGCTTGTTGACGAAGGCCACACGAGGAGAGCCCTTGTTCACTCGATGGACATGAACTAAAATCTCACCAAGTCCGTAGGCAAGCTCGACGTCGTCTTTGACGCGAGAAGAATCGGCATCGTCAACTATAACAGGTGGTTAGTAAGTTTTGGTTTGAGAGGGTGTTATGAAGTATGCCTGAAATGTATTTGTCGTAATCTTGAGATAATGATAGAACTTCTCTGGGTAATACTGCCACCAAGCATTTAATTGTGAAGGTGTTCAGTTCGTCCTTTGAGATTACGTGGACAGTATGAGACGCCGGGTAGCGAGCACTAACCTTTTGTAATTGATCCAAACTTCAATTTGTACTTCGAGACTTGCGTTGAACTTTGTCTCACGAAAGCATTTGACATGATAGCGTGCCAATCCCCCCTCTGATCATACATGAGTCCGATCCCCTTTCCATCCACATCAGCCTCGAAGATAAGCGTACTATGAAGACTAGTGTATTGAAACTCAGGAGTGACATCATATCTGATTTCAAATGTTGCGTCGGAAGTGCATTGTATGTAAGATGTCGAAATACAGTCTTCTGGTGCACTGAGCTTTCGGTGATGAAATCCGTCCTCATCAGGGTACTCTTGTAACGTGTGCCCTTCTGACTGGATGGTAACTTCTATACCGGGGATTCCTGCGAGAATCGCCATACTGAAATGGATGTGGAAGTGTTGACCCTTTTAAGGAGATTATGCTAAGACTATGTCGTTCCGTGCATTGCTTGTATTTGGTTGTACTTTAGTTGGTGAAGTTGGACCGCCTGATACTTGAGTCGACGCGAAGGTCGCCTAGGTCGCCCGACACATGACTTCGCGTTCTAAGTTTGTCACACGTGACCCATCCACTTATCTTCTTTTGGTCTAGCTGCCTTTTGCCATATGCGTCTCGCGAGGTTGATTTCCTCATTCCTCATTCTACATACTTACTCCTCGCTACCATGGACCCCGGAAGGAGAGCCATGATCCATGGCCGCGCTTCACCGGCAAGAGACATCACGGCTCCACGACGCGACAATAACTCTCGCATTTCAAAACCTGCCTGTCAAGGTCCTCCAGGAAATCGGGCCTCCGAATTTCGACCCCCGCGAAAAGCCCAGACAGTCGAAGATGAGCAAACGAGGCAATGGGTGGCGGGAGAGGATAGCTTTGTACTGAAGCAGGCCAAGAAGAAGGCCATGATTCGCGTGCGGGAAGGCAGAGCGAAACCTATCGACTGGCTTGCAGTCATTCTACGGGTTATAGATCCGGACAGAGACCTGCTAGACGATGATGACGAGGAGGACGAGGTACAAATCGACGTTGTAGATCCGGAAGGAGTGTTCGAAGGCCTCGACGATAAAATCCTGGGGGATCTGGAAACCGATATCAACTCATACTTGGCTCTGGAGACAAATAAGGGCAATCAAGATTATTGGAAAACTATGCAGATCATCTGCAACGAGCGCCGCCAAAGATTAAAACCCCAAGGACGCGAAGGTCGTGCTGTCGGATCAGTAGCTGCGGATGTTGATAAACTTCTAGGTCCAAAGACATACGAACAGTTGGAGGCTCTCGAGAAACAGATCAGAACAAAATTACGGTCAAACGAGCCAATAGACGTGGATTACTGGCAGCAATTACTTCGAAGCTTGCTCATCTGGAAAGCCAAGGCAAAGTTGAAGAAGGTTTATCAATCTGTTCTCGACAGTCGCCTTGACACGCTTCGAAAGCAACAGGAGGAGGGCGCGATGGAGGTTCGCACAAAGATGCAGGAGATGTTGATGGCCCCGGCCCTTGTTGTGGAAGAAGGTTCGGAGCGGCCAATGGATGATCGGGATGTCTCACAAATGGTCCGACGACAACCCTTATTTGAGTATAATTCGAGGCATGACCCAGAGGCACTCTTGAAATTGCACAATGAAGACAAGTCTGGTGAGGTCGTCGATGAATCTACATTTGTGCAGAAAGTGACTGCCGAGCGACGGAGGATTTTGAAGTTGGGCTATGTCCCTTCTCGACAAACATCCACAGAGAAAGCAGCATCTAGCTCAACCAATAAGGTCGTCAATACAGGCAGTAGTTCGATCGCCCCTCCAGGAACACAGCGATTCTCTAGTCTTGTCAATGAGGACTTCTCCCAAGCTACCACTGCACTTTATGAGAGGGAAGTTGCTAGAGGTGTGAATGAGGATGAAGAGATCTTTACTGGAGAAGAAGCTGTCGCCATAGGTACGAAGCCACAGTGGGCAGATAAATATCGACCTAGGAAGCCACGTTACTTCAATCGGGTACAAATGGGATACGAATGGAACAAGTACAACCAAACTCATTATGATCACGACAACCCACCGCCGAAAGTCGTCCAAGGATACAAGTTCAATATCTTCTACCCAGATCTAATTGACAAAGCAAAAGCCCCGACATTCAAAATCATACGGGAACATGGCCGCAAGCGTGGGGAATCCTTTGCTCCAGCCGGCGAAGAAGATACCTGCTTGATTCGATTCATCGCTGGGCCTCCATATGAGGATATTGCATTTCGAATCGTCGACAAAGAGTGGGACTACAGCGCAAAGCGAGATCGAGGATTCCGTAGCAGTTTCGATAAGGTCAGTATGATCATAGGATGGGAGGTGGCTTACAGCCGCGCGGCACATCTTCCCATCAACCCCCTTGTTGAACCTGACTGATTCTTCCACACAGGGTATACTCCAACTGCATTTCCAATACAAAAAGGTATGATAAGCCGCCCAAAAGGATTTCACCTGCATCTCTGACATGTCACTAGATCTACTATCGGAAGTAATGTTGCTAGCCCGCGTGCCGGCGCCGCAAGTTCGACCGTGGAAGGTGTCTTGTAAAGTGCGGAGAATGCAATTGTTCGCTAAAACATGTTTCAGACCGCTCGACGTGCGATTGTGTTGCATAGTTGTTTCTGCTTGTACCACCAACCCGATTCCATTAGGAAATTAGGCTGCTCGCGGCTGCACTAGAAATTAATTCATGCTTACTCCCAAGGGAAACCAAAGAGACTTCATTGCTACGAATACTCCCCCGGATCATCAAGTCGTATCCACAGGCGGCCCTCAACCCTAGGATCGGAGCAGGACAAACGGTGGCTCTGCCATGGGAAGTCCTAGATTGGGGATACCTATCCCTCAGCCAGTCACTCCCTTGGCCGGACTACTTTGAAGCTGGCCGGTACAAGCTTCATGTCCCGGGGCTGATTTGCTAAGCATTGAGAAGCGGTCAATGACAGACTTCCCACAGATCAAACATAGGTAAGAGTTCTAGCGGTTTTCCAGAATACCTTCACGGGATAGGAACGACCCGCCCATTGTTGTCTGCACAAGTTAAGCCCGCCCGAGGCTTGCGGTGAAACGTTTACAAGTTTCTAGCTCCGTAAACAGTCCAGCCCTCTTCTCTTCTCCATTCTTTGCGTTAGTGCCATGCAAGATCCCTAGCCCCTCCCCCCCTTCATGTACCACACATATGAGCCTGGTCAGAGTGCCCGATTTATTTGCGAGATGCTCTGTGACAGAAAGAAGGCAGATTGCTATCAAGACGTCTTGACAATTGCCCGCTGTTTCCCCAAGGCTAATTGCCGTCGGATACAAACGACCTCGCATACTGCTTTGCATCACCCAGAATGCCTGGTCTCCATGCGTTGGCAGGCGCCCTCTTGCATGTCCAATCACTGTTCGCGCTGATTCCCAGCATCAGGTACTGTAGTTGATATCTACGTCCGCTTCCCTTTTTGCTATTCCCAATTCCTCGAAATCTCCGACTCCGCCTGCCGTCAAAGAAGTTGCACAATACAGCAATCCGGGAGTAATTACCACCCCAACCGGTAGCCACATCAGATGCCGTCAGAGTTCGCTCATAGCATTCAGATGGTATTCGGTATGAATCCGAGCTTTGAGCCGTACCCTCATCGGAATCAGACCGACGACCTGCCCATGGGTTTCCACTTTGAAGATAACTCTGGATCCGAAGCGCAATCAATGCAGGGGATGGTCTCATTTGATGGTCTTCCCCTGGCACAGTCTAATCATTCCTTTGTGTTCAATACAACTAGCTCTGTTCCTTCCAGCTATTCTAGTCTCACCAGCACAATACCGACGATGCCACAACCTGTGGCCGGCTGGAATAACCCAAATCAGACTGAGATGAACTATGATGGCCAAACTCTGAACGGCTACCACGGCTTTACGGCAATGGTCACAGGCAACGAGCAAGGAAGTCGATTTGTGCGAGGCATGAACTATTCCGAGATCCCTCGTAGTTGGGAAGATTATGACCTAAGATTGAACGAACACACCACAACGATGGAGACGTTCGAACCAACCACCTTCATAGAAGACGTCAGGGACAACGGCATGCAAACTCAAGCAGATCAACCTGTCGAGGACTTCGACGTTAATTCAAATCAAGGATATCGAGAAATGAGTCGCAGTCAAAGTCCCAAGATGGAGGATGGTGATCCCATCCAAGAACCTTCGGGCTCCTATCACTCTCTGGAATACAACGTACCCCTGAACGAGGAATCAGATGATGGAGAACGCACCTCGCGCGAGGTGACGATCGTGGAAGTCGATGATCATTCTGCAGAAGAACCTTATGCGAAGCTCATTCATCGGGCCCTCATGAGCGTGCCAAACCATTCAATGGTCCTCCAAGACATCTACCAGTGGTTTCGAGACAACACTGTCAAGGGTAGTGCTGATAGCAAAGGATGGATGAATAGCATCCGTCACAACTTGTCCATGAATGCTGTAAGTTCTGCACCGTAATGCCCTCGACTGATTTCCTAACTCATACTGTTTAGGCATTCAAGAAAACTGAGCGGAAACTTGTGGGGGACGAGACCAAAAAGTCTACGGAATGGGTTCTGGAGGAGTTTGCCATTCGGGACGGGGTCCAATCTACAACTCGCTATCGCAAAAGCAATGGTGCGAGGAAGCTCATAAAGTCCGAGAACATGCCCTCTCCCAGTCGTCAAAATTCGGGGCGCAAAGGAGGGATAACGGCGCGGAACATAAAGATTCAGAGGCAACGAATCCGCGACGAACGAGCAGATCCAAGGCGATCTTTCCACAGGGCCGAATCAATGCGACCACATTATCCGCATCAAGGAAGAAGTAACATGGCGCATCGTCATAGCTCACCGGCGACTCCTCCAAACCACGAGAGCATCCCGGCGCCAAGTTCCTATTTCCTACCGAAGGCCGAGCCTTACGAAGTGCATTACGAACAACTGTACGGTCTTGAAGACGTTCAGGGGGTCTTTCTCGATGCCCCCCTATTTTCACATCAGCAAAATGGCCCGTCCTTCGATGGTCTCCATCAGTATCAAAGCGGTGGATATCACCAATGATATCGCAGGACTTGTTTATTCTGTACAGTGGGGGGTGACGTCTTGCTCTGTTGCTCGCTCTGTTTTTCCTTCAGACCAGCGTCTGACATTTGGGCGGTGCTCGTGCATCAATTTGTGGGCATTTTCATTCGAGATACCGGCTGGGGATTTTGATGGCATCTTCAGTTTAGAGGGTGGTGATATTATGCTCCCGTGTGCAAGGGGTTGGTGCTGCAGACTTGACTGAGAGGGTTGGCAGGAGGCTGATATGCGTTGGCTCGTGGCCGGACAGCATTGGTAACCCTGGTAATTTAAGTAAGAGGGCCAATTTCAAGAGCTGACTGGAAACTGGGGCTTTGTGATATATCATTTGCGGTTATGGAAATCCAGGAGACCAAGAGGTAAGCCGCGGAGGAAGATGGAGTGAAATGTTGATGTGCCGTATGCTAGGCCTATGCTTGCTACCGTCAGCGAGAATACGGAAGTGGGTGGGTTTTCTGAAGAATCTTGCTCGTGGCTCTGTTCGGTGGAGAGGAGAAACTATTTCAAGTAGTCAATTGAGATAAATTTCTTCCCCTTGCGAAATACTTCCCGCTTCGCTTCAAGTATGTCACCGAGTGTCGATCCAATGACAGAACAATGGCCTGCCTTGTAATACGCATGGCGAACGGGGCAGAAGAGCAAGACATCCGTCCCGTGGAGTTGATGCGAGCTTCTTGGGCATCTGCGTGGAATTTCTAGTTGGTGGGCAAGTTCAAGTCTGTGAGACGTCCGGTACAACTTGGTGGACTGCCGTGAGCAGCGCCACTTTGTGTTCCCATTCGACCAGAAGCACCTTGGACAAACCACCATTTCTTTCAATGGGACAGCGGTGATTGATTCGACCTTATCAAGGATTCTCGAAACCTACCCATGAGTGCCCTAAGCCAGTCATGAAAAAGACGCACTCATCCTTCGCTTGTCTCCGTGCGGCAGTCTATATTAATCTATCCGGATGTAACCATGGAACTCTTCTCAGCGATTTGCAGGTAGGAAAGGCCCAGTATCCCTCCTCCAACACTGAAGAATTCCGACCTTCAGGCTGACACTTGATCAGGGTATCTACACTATATGGAACAGCACATCATAGGAAGATGTTGGCAGTTCGCAAGATGGGATGTAACGCCGGAACCAAGCGTCCTTGATCTATGGATGTGGGTGGTAACCAATCTTGAGATCCTATCCGCACGCATCGAGATTGTACGTTTCATTGCCAGCTACTCGGGAAGCGTTGTGATCAGCAGAGGGGTACCTCTTGAAGTTCAACCCCTAGAAACTGGCCTCGAAGTACTCGGCTTGGGCGTCAATCTTAGCCTGATCAGGTCATGAAGATATGCCATGTCGGCCGCTCTTCTCCAGTACCTCTAGGAAAGCCACCCACGCCGTTTGCTTATGGCACCCAGACTCCTAGTGTCTCCGAGACACCAAGTTCTGCCTCGCATGGCGTCCACCACAGGGAGGAGGCACATCACTTCGACTCAGACCGACTTCTTATCTTTCCACAGTGACCCCAATTCCTGGAATTTCTGCTGGGGGATCCCAAACAGTCCATGCACATGTAAGCCTCACACACACACCTCGAGATCCAAGACCTGCAAGTCCTCCCGTCGCGGGTTTGACCCGTCCGCACCTAAGGGTAACCTCTTTGATACATGCTGCACCTTAGCCTCTTCAGGCATGTCTTTTAATATTGACCAGGGAAAGAATAACAAGCTCGGGAAGAGTTTGTCAGATATCAGAATGTGGTGGTAGGTAGGAAATTGCAAACACACATTAGCGTGGGGGGTGAGATCCGCGTCGAATCACACATGCTTTGAGACATTCCTGTCTTTTTCTCCCAATAAGTATAGTGGTGTGAAGGCGTGTTTTCAATATTAAGAATGTGCAGAAATACGAATGTGGCGGTGGTAATTCGACGCCTCGCATGCAGTTCAATGTTGAGTTTTGCGCCTAGAGACCCGTTTGAGAATGTTTTGAAGCACAGTAAGAGTGGGGGATTTTATGACGTTTATCTTTGTTTTTGTTTGACAATTCTTTTAGGGGGTTTCTCTGAAGCTTCCAGTGACACATTTGCGGGACATCTGGGTGTTCGCTAAGCATTTTATATGTTCAGGTAGGTCACCATACGAACTCAACCCGCAGACATTCACCCCCTCTCTACAATAGAATGTCCAGCTTTATTTCGCAATACATCTCATTGTTGAAAAAGTATATAGCCTCTAGTATCGCTAGAGAGGCTCCGATATGTCCCCAGTGATCTCCATTTCCTACTGTTTCTTGGGAAATAATATGCCGACCTGCTCTCCCGTTGTTCCACCAATCGCAATCTCTCCCCAGACTATGATCCAGGGGTCAGCTCTCGCGTAGCGTCGGAATTGCGGGGTTGAAGCTTTCGAGATCCACGTTAAACACTGCTTTCAAGGTGAAATTTTGGGTTGAAATTTCTCTTTGGCTCCTACCTTCGCATTATCTTCAATGTAAAGAGATACATCAATGGGCCCAAAGGAGCAAAATTTTGGGCGATATGGCATGTATTCGTCACCAATCCCAGTGGTCAGCTTGTGATCCGGAAATATGTCGACAGCTTAACCAGGGAATAACCTTCCCCACCACATTCTGTGAGAGTCTAAATAAATTGGACAATCAATGAAAGCAGTTCATTAAATGAAATTGACACCCACCAGAAAGCTCTAGCAGCTTCGAACCCTATTTGAGAACCTCGAGCCTCCTCAAAATGCGGTTCTTCGCCCCAATTCTTGCTGTCGCCTCCGTCTCGCTGTCAATTGCTCATCCCACAGTTGGGAATGTAGAGCTCTTTGAAAAATCCCCTGGGCGTCAGATTCCGGGCCATTCTTCGTCAAGACCATCTGTGAAGTGTCGACCGCATAAACCTGGGAAGCCTCAGCCACCGTCTCCTCCTCGCACCAAAACGTGCTACATCAAGTGTCATAATGACACTGTCACTGATGACTCTGCATATGTGTTGGAAGCACTCCATTCGTGCAACAATGGTGGTCGTGCTGTGTTCAAGCAGGGTGTCAACTACATGATTGGCAAAGCACTAGATCTGACATTTTTGAAGCACATTGATATTGGTGAGTCAATCCCCAATTATCTTGATTTTTAGATACTAATGAACTTGTGCAGATATCCAATCCAAGATCCTCTTTAGTAACGACACGAACTACTGGCAAGCGAATTCGTTCCACTTCATTTTCCAGAACGTTACTTCGTTCTTCAAGCTTGGAGGCAACGATGTCAACATCTACGGAGGTGGAACCGTAGACGGTAACGGCCAAGCTTGGTATGACTTGTATGCCAAGAACATATATGCTCTGCGACCTGTCTTGTTTGGTATCGATGGACTTCGCAATTCGGTCATCAGCAATCTGGTACTTCGGTACTCACCTCAGTATTACCACTTCATTGCGAATTCAACGAGTGTTGTTTTTGACAATATCGATATTGCAGGAGGTAGCAAGAGCGCCAATCCTGCGAAGAATACAGACGGTTGGGATACGTATCGAAGCGATGGTATTGTGATTCAGAACTCACACATTGTTAATGGAGATGGTAAGTTCTAAAAGCTATAGGTTAAAAGAATACTTACCCAATAGGTGGAATATAGATTGCGTTTCCTTCAAGCCTAACAGTACAAACGTGGTCGTTCAGAACATGTATTGCGAGGGTTCTCATGGCATCAGTGTTGGCTCCTTGGGACAATATGCTGGCGAATTCGACATAGTCGAGAACATTTATGTTTATAATATCTCGATGGTCGACGCTAGTGTAAGTTTTCCTGGCTCAGATGTACACTTCATAGCTGACGCTTCCATTCAGGATGGCGCTCGTATCAAGGTGTGGCCAAATACCGCAAGTGCACTGTCAGGAGATTTACAAGGAGGTGGCGGTTCTGGTCGTGTGAGGAACATCACCTATGACACGATGTTCATCGACAACGTCGACTACGCCATCGAAGTCTACCAGTGCTATGGACAGAAGAATCTCACTCTTTGTCAAGAGTTCCCATCGAAGCTGACTATCACCGATGTTGTGTTCAAGAACTTCAAGGGGGTAACGAGCTCGAAGTTTACACCAAATGTCGCCGCTATTGCCTGCTCAAGCGCCACGGCGTGCAAGAACACCAGTATCACCGGATCTGACCTCGAGAGTCCAAATGGGACGTCAGATTCGTACTGTCTGAACGTTGACGAGAAGGCCCTGGACTTGAAATGTGGTGGACCATACTTAGGATTCAATTGATAGCAAGTTTTAGTCACAAAATCGAATACACACACAACCAAACAACCAAACAACCAAACTCAAGACTTTTCCATGGCAAATTACAGCCCACCCACTTTTTCCAGAAATTCTATCAAGCTCCAAAGTTTACCCCAGATAATTCGGAAGCTGAAATACCGAGAATAGAATGCGCAATGCGGTGTCAGTGTGTCACCCGTGTGCAATTTAACCGCAGCTTTGACACCCACCCCCCCTAGCCGGCAATTTTCAGAAGCCCCAATAGCCGATTGGAGATTCGTGGTAATCAACCGAGACGATCTCGATCCCAACACCAACAAGTTCCAACATTTCGCGAAAACCTTAATTCATCGTACAATTATGTCAACGTCTCGTTGCGTGATCCTAAGCTTTTGCTTTCTTGTCGTACATCTTGTTGTCGTTCTTGATTCCAATTTGAGGTCGTGGCTGAGGAAGTATATCAACAGCCTTCGTGGTATTGTTCCGAACAGCTTTGCACTATGCTATGTGTTGTCGTGTCTCTCGCAGCGATTGATTCTGGAGCAGCTATTTCACTCTGTGAGCTTGGATCCAAGTACGAGCCATGAACACGTTTCTTGCACTTGAAAAGCGTACGGAGGTGAATCATGCAGGGGGACGGCACAGTCACAGTCCGAGATACTTACCAGAGTAAGGAGTCTCTACTGGAAGAGAAGCCACCATACCAAGCATAGCGCAGATAACGAACACGTCAAACCCGAAGAACCTCATGTTCGAAAGGCCCCAAATATTCGTAAGTCTGTACAAGGCTGAGAATTGCGAGCGTCGAGTCCCTGTTTATTACAATCGTTGATGAAGAATAACCTTATAAGATCTGCAGCTTTTCGGACCAGAAGCTCACCGCACCGGACGGTGCTCAAACTTTATATACCGCACTCTCGGCCATTGAAAATCTCTTGATATCTCTTGTCATTTCTTATCCCTTTATCTCCCTGCCAAACTGCAATATTACTTCCCGCATGTTTCTGCACTGTGGACAAAACCGTATGGCTAGGCTCGGAGGAAGGATCCGCTCAGCTGCAGGCCCTTTGATTTCCACCATTCGGTAATGGCGCGAATCCTCCGCGGCACCTTCCATGGCTGTTTTTTAATCTACTTCGTTGTCCCCTTTCGGCGTTCAGCTATCAGCTATTACTCTTTGGACGAGGTCGCCGATGAGGTGGCACGGGAAAACGAGTTTTTTCTTTCTCTTATGGTCTTCCTCGTTTGTTTATTGTCGATTTTTGACGACGTTTTTGTGCGAGGCGAGGTGGTTAAATGTGTGATTGCGGGGCTGGGTAAAGTGGCAATGGGCGAATTTGTGTCGATATTTGGGACTTGGAACCCTGGAAGGTTGGATAGCATGGGCATTGCGAATGGGATTTTTTGGTTCGCAGGTACAGTACGCTCATGCAATGCAGCTGTTGTGTTCCCGAGACGGAAGTTACTCAACGTTTTTCTATTTTCCTCTTTCGCAAATCGTCATTCAACACCGGACTTGTCATACTATCATACAGATTATGTATAGAAGGAGATTAAAATTTCCATCCCAAGAAGCAAATTCCCTCATGGATTGTCTTGTCCTAAACGCCGTTGCTTTTCTGGTCTCCCTGGACAAATGAAACCCCAATTGAAGATATTCAGACACCCGCCGAGAGGTTGTTTCAACTTTTCAGGCTCCGAGACTCCTTCATTTCTTCTACCCTTCTCCTGCATCGGCATTGTCGTCGATTTTCATTAATCATTCACTCCCACCGCATTGTGGTCGCCACCACAAGGTGCATCCTCGTGGCTTGACCTGTTTGGTTGCTCGTTTGTTGTCTAATCCACATTTGTCGTTGAATCTCCCATTGCAGTTCTGGCGTGCTTCCACTTCCAATTCTCTCTTTCCTACTTCTGGCTCTTCGGGCTTGACTGGATCCTCGGGATTGACTGGCTCGGTAGGTGTTGGTGCAGAGATTCTGCATCTTGGAAGAAAAATGCCGTTACATCTTTTGCGGTTCTTGACCTCGACGACCTCCCTTCTCTCAGCCTTTGTTTCGGTAGATCTTTTCTTCTGTCCACCAACGCATTTCCAAGAGAAGAACCAATTGCAATTCTGGCGCTCAACGACTGGTGACTTTTTCTCGTTTAAGTCTCTTTTGGTTTTCCTGCAGTGAGCCTCCCACTTGGTGCTACAGGCCTGAGAACCTTTCCCACTATGTCTATCCCATAAGCTTACCCATCTCTTCTTCATCTTAGCCACAAAGCATCCTGGGTGGAATTTGTTGTTGCAATTTGTGAAACCGCTATCAGGATTCGGTAGAGTCTCAACTACTTCGTCTCGTTTTTTAGTGTCCCTATAACATTTTGCGGTCCACTTGCCCCTGCAGGCTTTTCGTTTTTCGACGATTTCTTCTCGTTTCTTTGCATTCCCACCGCATCTTGCGCTCCATTGTTGGTTGCATGGTTCTCGGACTTCGATAATTTCTTCTCGTTTCTTAGTGTCCAAATCGCATTTCTCGGTCCATCGTTGGTTGCAGGTCTGGCGGGCTTCGATGTCGACGTCGCTTCTTTTCACAACGTGACCATCGGTGACTCCGCTTCCCTCAAAGGAATGAAAAGATTTCTTGGTAATCTCGTGTCGGCGTGATAGTGGCACTGAGTGTGTGTATTCTATACGGGACGCTTACGTTAGCCAATGTATGAATAGGAATAGGTCAATTTCGGCACCCGAGCAGTGAGCATTGTCCCCGAGATGTCAAATTCAGAACAATTGTTCTATGGAAACGAAAGAAAATGAATAAGTACCAATAACTGTGTTGATTGGCAAAGCATTTCCAACAGCAAGAACGCCGACGAAAGTCACAGCAAGATTAAGCACCCTCATACTTTGACGAAAACCTTATCGCTCAAGAGAAAAGTCGCTACCGGGAAACAAGTAAAGTTAAAGTGAGATAAAGTAGTTGTAATATAAACTCAGACGTCAAATATGCACGTTAATATAAAACCAACAACAGGCGCGACCTTCCCACGTGTCTCGATTCGTAGGGCAGTGGATGAATGAAACAGGAATGTAGTACGAGGATACAATGGGGCAGACCTTCTTATTTAGAGAAAAGCCTACGCAAGAAAAAAATAACGCTCGGGAAGCATATCTCCACATCGTGCTTCCCGGTATTGGCACCCTCGTGCCTTGTTATGGAAGGGTGATCGGGGCTAAGAGAATTGGGAAGTTTTGCTCGTACTGTGTTGTGATAGGGTATGGCCCTTCGGGGTGGTGAGTCCGTGGGTGATGTTTTGGGATGGATGAGGTGCGGGCGAGGCTAGGTCCGCTGGTAATATTTGTGGAGGGTACAGGGGTGCTGTTGAAGGGGTATTGCATTGTAGGGGTCTTATTATAAGTCTTTGCTGAGTGAGAAAGTAGGCGTCTTGAATTGTGGATATAAGTGGTGATTTATGAAATCTTAAATAGTTCCATAAAAAAAGAAAGAGTAGGAGAGTAATACCAAGGTTTTCTAACCTTCATGTAGTAGTGTCTTCTGTTAAGAGACAACCTTTCCTGTATCTAGTCTGGATTCTTGCTCTGCCATTGAGGAATTTGTCTCGAATAAGCTACTTAAAGTTATCATTACATGTTCATTAAATACCACGGAGGCGCCGGGACGCGTAAATACCATCCGTTGAACCACCCTTTCCCACCCTTGCCAAGTGCCATTGGCTTTGTGCAATGTCCTTACCGAGCTTCCAAGAACACCAAGATGGCCAATATCACAAATTTTTGTTTGCCACATCCAGAGAATGGCGTCGCCTCATCGGATCTTTCTGCACAAGAGGTCCGGAAAGTTATTTCACTTTATCCACAACTTGGCTCCCATCGCCTATTGCAGTCTATAGGGGTCAATGGCCGTATCTGACGCTCATTTGGTCCTATATTGTAGCTATGTTAGTAAGGTATTAAATGAATTGGGAAAGTGCGAGAAAGGGTGTCGTGGCTTTCATCTTGTGATTGGTGGACCCGACGTCCCAGAATAGCTGGTAGATGAGTTATGTGACTAAGATAGATTGGCTTACCCTTTGTAGCTGCTCACGGTAGAGAAGTGACGAGGTTGGGAGTGCTGAGAAAAGAGACGAAAACATGGAAATGCATAGTGGCTGTCAAATGGCTTAATTATGTGGCAGTGTTGTGTAGCCGAAGGTAGGCACTCGCGGTTCTGTGTAATGAAGGGGAAAATGACCCGACTGAAGTGGAACTTTAAGAATCTAACTTTGAAACTAGTTCCCCAGATCTGCAAGAAAACAGCAGGTATATATCTAAGCACATGTTTTGTATGCTGCAGTATTGATCAATACCTTTTGTCTCATCCTTCAGGATAGGAAACGGGATCAAAAGATAGCCGCAATCACCTCCCCCTTTTTCATTGCATGGCGAATGCGGCGCACTCATCGTGGCGTCCATTGGGCGAACAGTCATACCTACCACAATTGAGAGTCAGGAATCCGGCATAGGGTCACCAATATATAGGACGCGCCACACTACCCGTGAGGGTAGATTTGTGCCTGGGAGCGGCGTAGTAGCATGGCGTCAGGGGTATCTGAGGCGTGATAAGGTTATTGTCAAGGCCATAAGGGTATCACAGGCAAAATGAATTCACCAGCGACTCAGCCAATGTAAATGCCTCTATTTCTCATGGGAAGAAGCCATATCAAGAAGGGATTGTGAAGTTGAAAGAATTCTAGAATGCGGTGTCTATTTCAATGGTTAGTGCTGAAGAAAACAGCTCGCTCGGATGATGTGTTTCGGCAGAGCAAGAACCCCTGTAGCAATAGAAGAGCCAGCTATACCTCCGTATACAACCTATCTCAGCCCAAATATGACAAGTCGGACATCAGACACTTTCAGAATATTAAATCCGGGTTGTGAGAGCGTCCGAGTCCCACTCTAGACGCATTAAGCTAAAAGGCGGGGTGCTCCCCTACACCTAAAAAGAGGAATATCATATCACACGTGATATCAACTTGCCTTTGCTGCCAATTTATCGTACCTCATGTGTGAACACTGGCTTTCTTCTTATGGCGAGCTCTCTGATCCTAGGCAGAAATAGCTGTACAATCGACACATTCATTCTAGATTAAAACCTGGGGGTTTTCCAGTAGTCTGACTGAATGGATTAATATAAATAAACCATGTTAGAAATGCCTGATGTAAAGTGTGTTTATGCCACATAGAGCGCGAGACATTCAGATACAATAAGACGGGGATACCTTCCAAATTTGGACAATGATACCTACTCCCTGGGGGTGAATATGGCCAATTAAGGGGGAAGACTCACGTGGTTTCGCGTCTACTAGACCCACTTTTCGGCCTCGCGTCATCATACTTCGTCAGTCAACCTCAGTAACATAAAACACCAGCAGTGCAGCCTCCCGCGAGGCGTTGATTCTCCATCGAGAGCCTCCTCCTGATTTGCATGATCTCATATATTTATATATGTGCTCTCCCGTTACAACAGACGCATCTCATGATTAGTCCTCACCGCGAGGTTGCGCTTCTTGACACGATTTTGGTGTTCCCCGAGCGTGACAGCTTCACGACAGATAACTTCGCCCCTCTTATGTTTTAGAGCAAGAACAAATTCCTCGCTACCATCTCCGAGATGGCCTGGCGGCCTCTCCACTTGTCTGAGTCTGCGAGCGCACAACTGCCTCCACTCTTGCTTTCAGCGGATCTTGATTCCCAGTCGTACACCATTCAGCTGACCGACCTCACACACATCTGGAGCGAATCACTTTCACGTCGCGAAATCATCCGCAGGAGCCAAGAGGAGGGAACAAGCATTGATCCGAGTGATAGTAGTCAACTACAGATATTCTTGGAGAAGATCAGGCTCGGTCTCGAAGGTGGGAAAGACACAACATCGGCCTTGACGATCAACACAGACGATGACCGACCGGCCCTTATTCTCAACATAACGGTCAAATTGCCCGGCGGTCTAGCTCCTTTAAAATGGCCAATCCGCTTATCTGCCGCCCCGGATGCAGTCTTCACGAGGCAGTTGGTAGTACCTTTGATGGAAGCACAGCATATACGATTGCAGGAAACGCTGGGGCTTGCAGACGCTCTGCGGGGAAAGGATCACATCATACAAAAACTTCTTGACAAGTTGGAATCTCAGGGCACCGAATTAGGAGAGCTTTTTCCCCAGGCAGCTGGCAAGCCAGGTCGGAAGATTGATCGGAAGAAGGCTAAAGATCGGGTGAGGGGCTTAGCGCAGTTCGACCTAGGAGCCTGGAGACAAGAAGCGGGCGTCGAGGGATCACGAGATGTTGCTACTCTGATATCACAGGTATTTCAAGGCCACGGAGATCAAGTAATCAAGGCTGGACAAGGACCGGATAGGCTAGAGCAAAGTTGGTGGGAGGATCAAAAAGGCATTACGGTTGACCTCAAGTCTGGAAAAATAACAACGAATTTTGGAAAATCTAGGGAGAATCAAAAGACTCCTTTACAAGCCTCTGCTCAGGCGGATATTGCAAAACCTACTAGAGGGAACTCAATGAACAAGACCTCTGCATCTAAGCGAAATTCATCAGATTCAGACGGGGATTTTCAGGTTCAATCAACACCACCTCACCTGAAGTCAAAGACAGGACCAGTGGACACTGCCATGGGGCCTACAAGTGACTCTGATCCCGACGATCTCAACGGCCCTTCTCAGGTCTCTAAGATTCTAGATAGCCTCCCTGTGTCACAGCCAGCCCTCCAGCTTTCTCCGCCATTACCACCACCAAAGAAAGCAAAGAAGGTCGGAATTCTCGGCGGAAGAAAGGTTGCAAGGAAAGCGGCGACTAGTGACGAAAGCACAGATGATGATCTTCCACCTCCTCCGAAGCAATCCAAGAAACTTGGCTCGGTCGGGGGAAAGAAAGGAGCATCAGAGCCAACTTGTCCTAAAACAGCCGATGAAAGTAGCACGGAAGATGATAGCGATGTAGCTCATCCGAAATCTGCCGGAATATTAGATCTAGGGAACAACGCTGATGTGCAGTCTCCTCGCCCACAACCAAACCCTGAACTCAATGACTCTCCGGTCCCAGAAAAGCCCCAGAAAGCACCAGCCCCAACAACATCAGATACAGAATCGGATGACGAATTGCCTCCACCTCGTAAGGGCAATCCAGCGCATCAAGCATCCCCAAAACCTTTACTCCAACCTTTTGCGCCAGCAGCGAAAAAGAAGGGCAAGTTAGGCCAGGTAGGAGGCAAGAAAAAAGGGACTGTAGAAGAATCCACACCAGCTCCTGAGGAAGGCGTGTCTACGGAAAAGGCTACGCCCAAGAAGAAGAAAATTGGAGCAATCGGCAGGCGAAGCCGCGAGTTTTCCTCGCCTGTTCCTCCAATAAAAGCCGACGAGGAAGAAGATGATGTTATGAGAGGAAGGAAGAAAGCCATAAAAGAGAAAGAAAGGTCTCCTGAGATTAGAGAAACGAGCGAGGAGAGGGCTGACAAAAAGAGATTGGCTCTAAAGAGGGAGCTGGAAGCTAAAGCTAAAGCTGCACCGGTGAAGAAAAAGAGGAAGTTTTGAAACAGTTTATCTGCGCGATATACCCTGTAATTTGGATTGAGCGTTTAGGATGATGAGCACATGAACAATTGGACATGCAGTTAGTTTAGATACATATAGGAGTTTGAAATGGAACCCTTTTTAGTGTCTGGCTTGTTCTTTCCTAGGGATCATACGAGTAGGCTTCGGTGGAATGTTGAGAAAGAACATCGCGGCTAGGAAGAGTATACTGTCCGGGATCGAACGTTGCTGCTTTGAATCCCTTTTTTAGGGGGTTATTTTTGGTCCTCGTTCTCTTGTGAGTATCTATAAATATGATGGTCTCATTGAGTAATGTGACCATGGGTGAATGATTGATGTCGAGATTTGACTCGGGAGGTCAAATTGCAAAGTCAAGTTGAAACCTCTAGCAATAAGTTGCCATCGGATTTTCCAGGAATAATTGCCAACAATTGCTACTTGTGGTATGCTTGGAAATGCCTGTCACATCAGTGTTAGTCAAGTAAATGATCACGTCAGCCTGCCAACAAATTTAAACAAAGCCATCCCTCGCTGAATCCTGGAGTCTTCGAGTTACTCAAAACACCACCCTCCCAGCTCAGCCTTTTATTTTACCTCCCCTGCCGTACTACCTCGCCTTGTATGACATCCTCCACAGAGCTTTCCCCAACCAACTCAGATATGTCTTCTCCCATGGGACGCAAGACATATGGAGTATCTAAGCCAATAATAATGTAAATAATATCACCAACTTGAGATGTCTAAGGATAAACCCGCTACGGGTGGGCGTTGTAAAGTATTTTCTGTCTGTGTAGACAGTGTCGTTTAGGGCGTGTTGTTTGGCTGGTCGTCTCGTCGCACAGAACAGAGCACCGATTGCGGTAGACTTTAAACATCTTAATGTTTGATATTCTATGAAGGGTACGTATATATCTTCACGCTTTATATAATCCCACTCAAATTATGCTAATTCATAATCTAATGTGTTAATATATAATATACTTTAGATCATACTAAGATTACTAATAAATTTGACCCCTTCCTCCCCCTCCCTCCTTCACCTCCCACCTCCCACCTCCTCCTCCACCTCCCTTCTCCTCCCCCTTCCCCCTTCCTCCTCCTTCCTCCTCCTCCCTCCTCCTCTCCATTCCTCCTCTTCCCCCTTCCTCCTCTTCCCCCTTCCTCCTCTTCCCCCTTCCTCCTCTTCCCCCTTCCTCCTCCTCCCTCCTCCTCCCTTCTCCTCCCCCTTCCTCCTCCCCTATCGAAAAAAAAACAGAAAGTAAGGGAGGAAGAGATATCTTATACCTTTTAGACACGAAAGTGTTATTTCGCTAGCAGGGATTATTAGTGATACTTTCGAGATTATAGTAAAAAAAAGGTGGATTAAAAATATAAGGCGCTAAGGTTATAGGCTAGGCCTAACTATAGCCTAGTATACTACCCCGTATAGGAAAACCTTTATATTTTTTTAGACTAAGGCAAGGACTTAAACTCATTAGGGCCTTACTATTCTCTTTATAGATATACTAGATAACCTCTATTAAATCTTAGCTAGTATTTTAAGACTTAAAAGGGTGTTGTGTTTCTAAGAATTTGCGCTAGCGCAGAAGATGATATAGGTCTGTGGAGACTATGAGCTTAATTAGGAAATCGTTAAGAAGGCATTAAAGAACCTAGCAACGACTATCGACAGCTGAGGAATGCGCAGAAGAGGAGGCCCAGAAGTGTTTCCAAAAATCGACAGAGAGCTATTAGAAGCCGAGTTGAAGGGCTTTTCTAGAATCGAAAGGGGGGATACTAGGCTTCGCTTAAGAGCCGACCGCAGCGTACCTATGACTATGAATCACGGGGAGTATCAGAAGAGCAAATCACTTTTAGTTCTTCTAGATTCACACATGCAACTGAAAGCTACACAACATGGCGCGATTTATGCCATTCTCGTCTTAGCGCAAGTCTACGACATAGGATTCAAAAACGAAAGTCGCCCGGTCCCCGAAAGGTTCGGCAGAAATTTAAAGGTGTAAAGTATGTAACTGGGGAATGGAAAACGCCCTAAGTCGACTATTAACAGCCCCGTAGGAGTATGCATAGAGATTTCTAGATGAACCCATGCACAGTTGTATCGTAAGCCGGTATAGATTTCAACTAGAATAATTTATGAGGTTTATGTGAATACTTCGTAGTTCGTATCTTATCCTTCCTTAATATTTTGTTTCGTATAACGTGGTTTATCAGGACCCGGATCATATCAGTACCCGAATCAATTTTCCTTGGCATAAAACTTCAAAATTAAATAAATCAACCATAATACATTAAATTAATTATTACTTTTAAAATCTGATAAACTAGATATATCTATAGCTTTTTGACAAGTTCGTGCGTTATAATCAGCTTTTCCGTAAGTTCCATAGCGCCGTCCAGACGATTGCTCCTCCTTCCGATTACCCCCCGCTTCACGTACGTCGCATCGTACTTGCTTATTCACATCCTTCTGGGCTAAAATATCCTGTGTATCCTTCACTGTAAGTTCCCCCCCTTAACGAACACGAGTCTTTTTAGCCCTACGGCGTTTGCTTAGGGCTTCGTTAGCTGCCCGAAGAGTACGCACCTTAGCCGACAAAGGGTCATCTTATAGGCCATTCGCTCTATACCTTTCGCTAACGTAGTAACTGTCTCGAAAAGCGGAGTTGGCGAGCTTCCTTAATGACGGGTAATCCGATTTCGAACAAGAGTTGTTTGTGAAAGAGCTTTAGTAGGGTTGGAAGGGGTCTGGGAGACCTAAGGGTGAGTGTTAGTAATAGAGGGTCTAGAGGGAGTTAGAGTCCGTAACTTCATATTAAGCTTTAAAATCGCAGCTTCCGGGTCGAAAGGTACTAAGCTAGCTCCACGGAACCTAGCTTGAGCGTTTTAGGTTGTTATTGATTCCTTATATGCTACTTTAAAGGCTAGGAAGAACTTGACCTTCGTGATATGATTAATATGAGCCTTAATAAACGTCTTAATTTACTGACCGTACGCCCGCTTTAACACACTAAAACACCTAACGTCGAGTAGTTGAGTTAAGTGAGAAGAGTGAGGAGGTAATCTAAGAGTAATAGTATTGTGTGTCTTATAATACTCTTAGAACTCAGCGGATTCGTGAATTTTATGCCTATCTAACATTAGTATTAATATGGACCCTTTATATAAGTAGTAGTGTGTTTATTAAAGTGTTTTAGCTATTCCAGACCCGTCTTATTATTTGTTCATCCGTTACTTGTTAGTTTAATAACCTAGTCGGGTAGGAGACCGCCGTCGGTATACTAGTTAGAGAGATAGTTTTTACCCTAAACTACTAAGAATAGAGGAATACTCCATCCCTTCCTATTAATGTAAGTAATTGCTATAGCCTATTCCCGATTACCTGGCTAAACTACTTTGCCTCTACCACGTCGATCTACACGGGTTATAACCATTGTAGGGCAAATCACACCTATTATAAACCCGGTTTCGTTGAAGTTATAAAAGTCGTAATCTAAAACCCTATACTTTACCCGAATATTCGTAATAAGTCGAAATTACGCGCTAATTAGCTCTAGATGTTCGAATTACCTCGATAGCTAAAATGAGTTTTGCTTCTTGTGTAATCACAGACATAATGGAAAGTAGAAAAAACACGTAAGAAATGAAGGGGGTAGGGAATTCGGTAAAATTGATTCGGGTACTGATATGATCCGGGTCCTGATAAACCACGTTATCTATAATTTTATTAAATGAGTTATTATCTAGGACTAAACCCTTTCTTCTATAAAGAATAGGGTATATTCCTATTCTAGTTCCGATTAGAAACTAGCGATCGAAGAGATTCCCCAATGCCTCCAAAGCTGCTGGTATATCTTTAGCAGAGTATTTATTATTCTATGGTTTGTTCCACTCGTGTGAGATGGCCGATTTGAAAGCCCTGAATCTATGCAAGGTCGCCATCGCCAAACCACTGTCTTCAAAAGACTCTCCAAGCCAAACGATTATTCATTCTACAATATTGTAAAATCCACCCATGGCATTCACGATAGTTGCAGCTTTCTTTATATATTTTTTTATTGGTTGATGCTTAGCGCATTCACCCAGAGAACTCGAGATCCGTCTTCGCATCGGAGATTGGTCACTGCTCGCATCATGCTGATTGCCTACTGCCCGTGGACATATGTCAATAGTCTTTTCCCAAACGTAGGAAGTATTTCGAAATGAAGTGGCTCCGAAAGATTGATGGTCCTCAAGAGGCACTCGACCTACGCATTAGGATCTTGCCAAGGGAGGATAGTCAGCAGCCAGGTTTGCTCCGACGAGTCTAGATGACCATAATATAGTTCTTTAGCTGAGGGTGTTGGGTGCTTCAAAGGTTTCAAGGGTTGTGTCGGAGGCTCACCTGACTGAGGATCTTGCAACAATGTCGACGGGCGTGAGACAGGTGTAGATCCGCCAACATTGAATTCTGCCCAAGGGCCAATTGTTTTCGTAGTGTTAGACTCGAATTCTCCTAGGATATGTTTATCTTCCAATCTCAAGTACCGAGCTTGGTACTTTGTGAGCCTAATGGTAATTCGAAAGTAATAATAGAATGTCAGAGAACACCACACGATCCAAAAGAACAAGGGGGACTGCACTCCCCTCCCTGATACATTAATTTCATCAGCAATGCTGGTAATTTTGGACTCCTATGGCGCTAATGCTCCTATTGTAGGTATTATATTAGGCCAGAACGTATAAAATCAATGGAAATGGCGTTTGCGGCTTGTAGTATCGAAATGTCTCACGCTAGCTGCATTTCTAAGCAGTTCCATGCCAGGGGTCCATAAAACCTATATCAGGGAGTTGTCCCGCCTAGAGATTAATCCTTTTTGTAGTAGCGCCGTATAGGTTTTTGAACATATGGCCGTAGAGGAAAGTATAATATAGGGCATATGTGGAAAGATAGGATGTTAGCAAAGAACTGTTTTTAGGTTGGTTGACTACTAGTTAATTTAGTGGTTTTAACCAAAAGTTTGGTTGTCGTTCCTAGTTTTTTCCGGAACTACCAAGAACCAATGGTTAACTAATAAGTATGGATTTTAGGTCCTAAAAGTGTAGGTACTTTTAGCTTTTCTCGGAAGACTGTTACCACGAGAAATAATTGGGTCACACAGGGTTTATTCCACTAACTAAATGGTACAAAGCCTCTATTCCTTAGCGTTAGTGGTTAACTATAAAGTAGCTAGTTAAGGGCAAATTCTGGTGGCTTAATTACGGTTATTTCCCTATTTAGTTGGGTTAGTTCTGGTCTAGACTGATTGTTGGCGGCTTAACCAACCTTCGTGGACACTGCGGTTGACATTAAAGTCATGATATTTATCACGCTACCTGTTTCTTAGACATAGGCCACTTTTAATGTGAGCAAATTTGAATCCATATACGTGATGTCCACGTTGTCATCTGCAATCCATATACAAGCCCTTCAGAAGGTATGCCTTAATTTCCAAGTCGGTGCCGAGGAGCCCGTATTAATCGATTACGTTAACCAACCGCGATTATAGGACTTGAACAAGCTATGCCGCTGTGTTCCCTGTCCATGTATCGAGTACGAGAAATCAATGAAGAGCAAGGTATGTACGTTTGGAAGTGGACAGTGGAAGTGCTCGGGGTTATCGGGATATTACTTGAGTGACGGCGTTAAGGATAAGCTTACTTCCCTGCCTCTACGCGTAATGAATGGCTAAGCGAGTTATAAGGGAGGATGTTCAGCAAGTAGCGTTATGAATATATTAGGTAGCCTAGTTTGCTTATCTAAAGTGAATTTTGTTTGAACGGCTTCAGTTGACTCATCGTGAATTCAGCGAAGGGATCATTCGGGCTGTACTGTGACAGTGGTGTCATGAAAGCCCCGGATTAGTAATTGTGTGTGTGTCTGTCTGTCTGCATGTCTTTCGTTCACAGAGATTGATAACATTCATCTCGAGTTTAGCCTCATCATAAAGTTATTATTCCCCGCCCAATCTAGCAACCCCTAAAAGTCCACAAGTCAGCTCCCCTCCAGACCCCTAATTCTTATATGTTCGATTACCCATTCCTTCACACCAGGCCGAATCATAACATATTTTTGACCCTCTAAAAAAACCAAATAAACCGTCTTTCCAACTTCAACCAAGACTTAAAACAACAAGTTATCAACAGGCGGAAATCATGTCGTCAGGCCCGAAGTGGTTCTGTTGCCACTGCAAGTACGGCGGCGGCTATGTTTATCACAACCCCCCAGCGTGTGTGCATAAAGGATGCCAGCATGAGTGGTGTGATAGTTGTATTCCGAGTAGGCTGGAGGAGGAGGCAGTAAATGGAGTTCTAAGGATAGTGGACGGGAAGTTTGTTATCGTGGGGATCAAGTGTGGACGTGAAGTAGGCTGAGCTGCAGCTAGGAGGAAGGAAGAGGTCGCTTCAGCTTGGGCAGTAGGATTATGGGATGCTAGAGAAGATGGTTGGAAATGGCTGTCGCGATGGAGCATTGCCATCGACCACACCACCACAGGAGTCAACTAGGTGCCGGGAATTTGATCTCAATACTGTTCTCATTATTATGCCTGCGACTTATCTCCACTATGTCAATTATGTGGAGTTGAAGGCTCAAAGTCCATTATGCAAAACATTCCTTTGGAGTGTTATAGCGGCTAGAGTGTTCATAACAACTTTATTGGTGTCTTTGGGGTAGATAGAATCAGCGCCACGATTCGTTACATGAAATTACCAGAAAGAGAAAGAACGACGAAGAGGTGATTCGTCCGACATGGCATATCTTAGTCGGCGCTGTTCTTATCTTCACATTTATAGCCTCGATAAGGGTATACTAATTCACAGATCTTCTGTAATTCACAATTCCATCGAAACGTAACTAACTTGCCCCACTCCCACTACAGGTTCTCCTTTTTTAACCACTCATTCTTACAAACATCCTGAGAGAACTGAACTGGCAACTTATTGATTATATTTCAAGCTTTTCATAAAGGACATCCTCCTCACGACCCTTCCAGCTCATCAGACCACCATCAGAGTGTTGCAGAAATGTCACAAAACATAGCAGCCACCGAACAACCACAAACAATTTTGGGAATTTGGCTCTGCTGTTCGGTAAGTCCCTCTCCTTCCCCTTTCTGCACCCTTCTCCATCACTAATTTCTCCCAGTGCAAAGAAAAACAAGGACACCCTACCCTCAAGGAGATACAAAACAAGAAGTGCACAAATTGTAGTCATATCTGGTGCAATACCTGTCATCCTACTCCCAAGGATTATGAAGCGTTACTTAAAGCTGCCGCTGAGGAGGAAAAGGAGAAGAACCGCAAGTTTATGGAGGCAAGAGCGGAGAGCGAGGGGATGGGAGGCTGGGGTTATTGGGATAGAGGAGGCTAGGCATGGTGGATGGAGGATAATGGGCCCAATAGGGAGAGAGAGGTGATCTTGGGGACTCGGTTCGAGAAATCGGAGTGCACTTAAAAGAGAATCAGACCTTTGCACCGAAGTTGCCGGAAGGCGGAATGCATTTGTGATATTCCGCTATTTGTACCCCTATTCTGGTACTACTACTACAGTTGATTACAGTTCGTGAGCAAGACGCCGACGATCTTCTAGGCACGAAACCCGCATATCTCGCACTCAATTCTAAAGATACTAGTTAATTACTGTTAATCAGGTTGTGTGTTCAATCATTCTTTCCTATTAGGATTCAACACATATACTAGCATTTGTACCTCTGGTGAGAAGAAACGTGCGACCTGTTGTGGTAAGAGTCCACAAGTTAAAGCTTTCCAAAGGGAACCGCGAAGCAAACGCCAACTCTAGCTTCCGATATAATTTTATACTAGAATCACTGTACTAGAATCATACTAAAATCATACTAAATTCTAACATTTAGTAGGGAATAATTAAATTTAATAGAATCCCATAAGGTTCGTATAAATCTATTATATTTAAAGCTATCGCCGAAACAAGCAATTTTACTTAGGAAGCCGTTTTGCCTGTCCCGAGTATATGAGAAAGCTCATATCAAGAGGCGAACCGAGTATTATAGTTGTTAATAAGGGGAGACGATGGACAAGACGAATGTCAGGATTCTCATCCTTACGAGTTGCTGTCCTTCACCAATCTTAAATCATGCTGTGTGCTACAGACGATCATACACGATGTTAGATTTTGATGCTATTGCTAGTGGCACAACAAACATATTCAGCATTTACCACAATTCTTTCGTGGACAACCGCTCAAGATTGTAAGAGTCGCTCCATCTATGTGCTTTATAGCTGCGATCGCTCTTTAGGATTCCCTGGAAATACCGTGGTGTCTTCAATGCTAAGCGCGTGAGATAGATTTCCCCTCGGCCTCAAGTCTTTTCAGAACAAAAATTTCTGACCGTGACATGACAGGACCTCTCATGGGATGCCACCGATGTTGAACACACCACCATCGCAATTTAGACTAGACAGATAGAGACCAACACCCTTCATGAGGTACTTTTTACGGAACTCATAGATATCGATCCCGCTACAAGAAACTTGAAAACAATCTGCCGAGCACCAACTCCACTACCACCACATGATAAATGGCCTTCAGGTGGGTGGTAGTAAGCACCCCGATTTCATGATCGATCGCTCCAAGACTGATGTCCGCGCCCTTTGCCAAACTTCGTGCATGACGAGGCCTGATTGCTTGAGCTATACGCTGAAAGGAGACCAGTGGGGTTCTAGTGCCGAGTGCCATTTGTGGAATGTTACCGCAGGAGAATTCAATGAAGGGCCTCCAATGGAGGAGGGAATGGGAGGTAAAAAACTAGCATACACCCTTTATGATAGGGATTGCCCGGAACTGTTCCCAGTAAGTGTCACTCACAATTCTTCACGTGGAAGTACTGACCCAACTCATAGCCATGCTGCAATATATCCCCGTCAATCAATCTAGCTATCATGCTAGCCATCGTACAAGCTCCATCACTGCTCCTAGCACCGACACCAAACACGAAACCTACAAGCTTACATCGGCAATTCAAAGAAGGAGAAGGAGAAGGAGAAGACTACCTTTGCTACCGTGACCCCTGGTCATGTCCCTCCAAACTTTTTCGAACCTCACTTATACCCCCCCCATATGCACTATTGATCCCCTGCATCATCTCTTCTGCGAATTGGTCAGTAACCATGACATCTTCGGTGACTAGGAGGGAGGGTGTATATGAATTCCGCCGTGTCGTGACTGGCACGACAAGCACAATGACACATATCTGGACAAGTCATCCAGAGAGAGCCATGATTTACGCAAGCCGATTGTAGATGGAGTTCGAGGAAGGATATAAGAGATGGCGTGGCAATCTTGAACGCTCAGGTACTTCGTCTCACGTGTGAGTGTGCGAGTTCCGTCGTAGGGTCCATTAGCTAGCTGGTCAGAGTAAACATGATCATTGAAGAGCCGAAATGGACTACGGGATACAGTTTTGTACACCTCTTCCTCCAATGCAATGCCATTTTGTCCCTAACGTACATCGTTCATAATCATCATCATAAATTCATCACTTTCAGGAGCTTTCCTTCATCGTACCGCATGTACTACATGTCCACCACTTGTCTTCCATTTCTGTAGTACATCTTTTGCAAGTCCATGTTGACGTTTTGAGGTTTGTTGGCTGAGTAGCACTGATCTTTCTTCGTCCCTCTTCTGCTATCCGTTTGGTGGTTTCCGGAGGGCGTTCGGTGGTACAGGCATCACAGCAGAGAAAGTTTATGGGATTGTGGAGAGTGCAAATCTCACAGGTCCAGCCTGTCAAGGGTGCCACTGACGGAGGAACTGGCGCTGGAGCAGATTTGGAGGCCTCTTGCTTGGGTTTCTTTGCGGTTGATTCAGAAACTAGACGGCTCATATGTTTTGACGTTCCTGCTGAAGGCTTAGAGACGAAAGCAGATTTCGACGAGGAGCTTGACGTAGTGACCTGAGATGAGACAACCTTCCCTCCACCATTACCAGTTGGGTTCTCAGGTGTCGAAGGCACATAGGAGTCTCCGTATTCTTTCTGTTGATCCTCTTGCACAAGCTCCCACATAGCCTCTGCGATTGCTCGGTCGTTGACTTTATCTTCATCTGCCTTCGTTTTAAATCCATTCCGAGTTGCTTGAGATGCAAGTTCCTCAATCTCCTTATCATTCTTGTCTTCGGCGCCACAACCTTTTATGACAGTACTACGCCGTTCGATGGCACTCACAATAACATCACGAATATCGGTACCAACGCGAATAGGTCGACCGCCTAGTCTCTGCCCCGATCCCGCGTTCAGAATAGCTCTTTTCTCAGCCGCTGCACGGGCTAGGCGTCTTGCTTCATGCATAGGTATTCTCCGACCACCAAGTTGACGACCATCCGACAAGAAGCCTTCACCAGTGTAGCCCTTTGAGAGCAGAGCTTCGTATTCCTTCCGCTCTTGATCCCACAGAGCATGGAATGCCTGATTATGCGGTCCGTGGACATTGTGTGCCAGCTCGTGGAGCATGGTGTCGACAACCTGTTCGAGGGGAAGGAACTGGTTGACATCCCCAGGGTATCGTAGTCGCAGGCATATCTTTTGGCCGCGATCATGGTTGACTCCTGATTCTGTTTTAGGATATTTAGATTGCATTAGAAGAGTCTAGACATACCTAGGAGGTTTTGCTGATCTGGATAGAACTCTGCCAATACGCCTACCTTAAAGTTCCGTGCTCGCATAATTGGCTTGACCAAGGACGCGATCTTTGTCAGCGAATGAAGAGCTTCCTTCTCGCGACTCAAGTTCTTCAAATGCGAATACTCCGACACCAGCGCATCGTGTTCCATTTTGGCGACGCTCGCTCGAGTATTCCACAGTTACCGGAGCTTGAAGATATTTGAGGTGGAATTATAGTAAGGAAAAGGAGACAGTTTGCAAGATTGGCAAACTAACAAGCAAGCTACATCAGCTTGCGGAACCATCCAGAACGTTTCCCTACCTTGACTACTCGAGTAATCATCGATCTTGAGGCAAGGCTGAAGACGTGGTTGTTGTTTGCCTTCCCGAGGCGGCGTCGTCCATTGGTTGGTGCAAGCGGAGTGAGCGAATGCGGCTGACAAAGCAGTTGTTTGCCTGGGGCAGGGGTGGTACGGAGTAGAAATACGTATTTAGGGAGGATAATACAGTATTTTGAATTGTACGTCACATGAGTCCATGTGACCTGTAGCCAAATTGGAATAGAATTCACAAGATAAATAGAAAGATTTTCAACTATTTTTAGGGTCCATTTTCCAAGGGTGTTTCTCTCCTATTACAAACTATATGCGTAGTACCATGTGAGCATCTTTAAATTGCTAAAAGAGTAGAATACACCCTTATATTTTGTGAGGAAAATGCATAATATATCATGTGATGTGCTCTGTATATACGCCGAAGTACTCGGCCGCGTTTTGCGTGAGTGCCGACCTCCGTACCACACTAGTCCTAATACGCGATTTGTAAATAGAGGTGTCAACAACCACACTTTATAGTATTATTAATTAAATTTCCACACTATGGCTTGCGCCAAAATCCAATTCATGAATATATTATTATCGGTAGGATTAATAAGGGTAACTCCACGCTCATTAATAGTATCGGAATCGCGTTTTTCGAGGAGGATGATATCGAATTGGTTAGGAGGCCTTTGCGCCAAAGGGAAGTTCTTTGGGGCAACTAGATTAAGGCGTTTGGACAATTCTTTTAGGGTTATTTCATTAATTACATATATATCTGACTTGTACCATTTTAAAAGGAGAGCGACGACTAAACACCTGTTCGCAGTGCCCTCTACGAACCTGGAATTGAGCTTTACCTGAGGCTATTGCAATACTATTCCAGAGCTAAGATTCAGTCCTTGATCTGCCGATCCTTCGAAGAAACCACGACCACGACTAGTCTACCCACCCACCTCCTCTCTCTTCTTCGACTCGAACCACGAAGATCCTTCGAAGCCAACCCGATTATACCTATCTTTCACTACTATACGAGTTTCGGAACACACTTGTGGGATGGCTGAGGCAGTAGGGCAAAGGGATGTGTTTTTGGGTGTTTTCACGAAAACTCGGATTTGTGCGTGCTTACGTAACCGACTCAAGGGTGATTACAAGTGCCTACGGGCCACTCTTTCGAATTGGGGGAAAGCCTACGAGGGGAATACTGGGCGTGAGTAGGGCAAGGATGGGGTTGAAGGGAAACAGGAGTCTAGGGATCAGAAGGGGGAGTGGAGTTGAGGGGGGGGGGGAAAAGAGGGCGCGGTTTCTTCGTTGTTTTCCTTTGTCTACCCGGGGATCGACCCCTACTAAAATACTATAACACACGCCGAGGATTGATGGATAATGGCTTGAAATAGGCTACTAGCCTATTAATATTGGCTAGTAAAGTCCTTAATAGGGGACTTGTCCCCCGGCTAGGAAAATCTTTCCGGAGTGGGGAAAAAACATCTTGACCTGTAGCTAGTCTACTATTCGGCTTCCAGACCTGAGGCTCTGGCGTCCTACTATAGTCTTTGACTTACACAGGACGTTAAAAGGATAAAACAAACAAACAAACAAACAAACAAACATACCATTTTAATGATATTTAGAGCCCTATAGTTGTAGTATTTTACTATACATTTACTATAGAAATTGCTGATTTTGCGGGATTTTTGTGGTTGTCAGGGGTTACAAAGTGGGGTGGCATTCATGCAAAACGGGGCCGAGTACAGCACATTGTAAATACTTACGGAGCATTTTACCCATCCTTACTACCTCGGTACTCGCGGCTTTGACAGGGATACCGGTCCACGACAATGGAAATCTATACTCTATCAGTCCATCTCTGGTCATCAGCTTCTTCCATGAGGTCTTTTCTCTCTCTCGTCCACAGCCAGACAATCATAGCAGCATGCTCGGCTCGACAATAGTCAGCAATTGCCACTCTCGGCTTGGCTTCTTTCCCTTTCCCAGGAACTAAGGTTAATTTTCAAATCCGTGTCTTGATGCCGAGACCTCTCTGGCGTTTGAGGGGAAGCTCTCTACCCCGCCATTCATTTGGTGCCATTGCTTCGACATGGACTTCTCAGCGGATGAACGTGTCGATGTTGGAAGCCGTGCTGCAGAGGCGTATATTTGAAGTGAAAGGACACTGATATTTGAAGGGCAGAATCTGTACCTTTGGAATCATTTCCGCACTCTCTGAGACTGGAACCTGGTTAGCGTTAATCGTCAAACTATGCTCAAAAGCTAACGCGAACCTCCTACAAAGCTCTCTTTTTAAACATCGTTACCCTTCAAACACGCATTAAGAACGATTGTAACACAAACTCGAACACAATTCTGCACCATGTCTGGAACTGAACAGGTTGCCACAAGCTACAAGCAATCCCAACCATACCCTCTCGTAATCAACAATAAAGTCCATAAAACCTCCTCCACCTTCCCAGTCAACGCTCCAGAGAGCGGCTCTCACCTCCACGACTTCTCCTCCGCCTCAATCGCAGACGCCGATGCCGCAATCCAAGCTTCGGAGAAAGCCTACCCGGCATGGAAAGCTCTCCCCCCAAACAAAAAGCGCGACATTTTCCTTAAGGCCGCCGATATCTTACAGGCTCGTGCGGCCGAGTTGCAGAAGAACATGATTGACGAGACTGGAGCGTCTGAAGGATGGGCGGCATTTGACACGAGTCTTGCGCCTGAGATTCTACGGGATGTGGCTGGACGTATCTCGAGCATTGCAGGGAGTATCCCGCAAACTTCTCGAGAAGGTGTTAGTGCTTTGGTCTATAAGGAACCGTATGGAGTTATTCTCGCAATTGCTCCTTGGAACGCCCCCCATATTCTAGGCGTTCGATCAATTGCTTTCCCATTGGCAGCCGGAAACACAGTCATTCTCAAGGCCCCCGAGGCTTCACCACTGACCTCATTGGGTATTGTCCAAGCTCTTCATGATGCTGGTCTTCCCGCTGGGGTCCTCAATCTCATCGCCCACAAGCCAGCAGACGCTGCAGCAGTTACCACGCACCTCATTCAACACCCTAGCATCAAGAAGATCAACTTCACCGGGAGCACCAACGTTGGCCGCATTATCGCCGAGCTCGCAGGCAAGCACCTCAAGCCCGTTCTTCTTGAACTTGGCGGTAAAGCCCCGGCGATCGTCTGGGAAGACGCGGATCTCGACTCCGCGGCTATGGAATGTGTCGTAGGGGCTTTCCTCCACGCAGGCCAGATCTGCATGTCCACCGAGCGTGTCATCGTCCACGAGAAGATCGCCGTCGACTTCGAGAAGGCATTCAAGAATGCAGTTACTCAATTCTCGCCAGAAGATTCCCCTGCTCCAGTTCTCGTCAGCAGCGCCGGTGTCTCCAAGAACCAATCCCTCCTCAAAGACGCAGTCTCCAAAGGCGCCTCGATCATCCACGGTAAAGAACCAGCTTCAGACGCTGGAACTAAGATGCACCCCGTCATCGTCAAGGGCATCACCAAGGATATGGACCTCTTCTATACAGAGTCCTTCGGTCCAACTGTTAGTCTCATGACCGTGAAGAGTGCAGAGGAGGCTTTAGCGTTGGCGAATGATACTGAGTACGGTCTTTCTTCTGCGGTGTTTACCAAGGATCTAGCAACTGGCCTAAGGTTCGCGAGGGGGATTGAGAGTGGCGCTGTGCATATTAATGGCATGACTGTTCATGATGAAACGGCTCTTCCTCATGGTGGTGAGTTTCTTGTACCCCTTTCCATTTCCCTCTTTCATCCATGCCTACTTTTATCCCTCCCAAACACTATACTGAGGCAAAATAGGCACGAAAGCATCCGGCTACGGTCGTTTCGGCTCCTGCGGTCTCGATGAATGGGTTCGTACCAAGACCGTCACTTTCAAAGACTAAACCACGCTTACCTTATTCCTTCTGCGTCTCCTCTCCATTCTCTCCACCCTATTACCAAGGAGCTAAGGAGTTTATGCCTGGCGAATCTTGAATTGGCCTGTTGGTTAATCTACAATTCTACACCTAAATACACGTTTGCATAGCATTGTCTGATTTGCACTTTCAGGTTTAAATATAACTTTTAAAGTACGAAGTAGCAGGTTTGGAAATTGTTTTTTATGTGTCCAACGGTATTAAGCCTCACTCCCACTCTCCTTCGTACTTTAGCGAAGTGTCAGACAGCCCGTTGATGTGGACCAACTCTTCTCGTATCACGTATCACGGACCAAATCAGAAGGTCGAGTGGCACAATACCATCCAATCACGGTTACGTCACAGGACAAAATATAAGGATTCACACGGAGATTTTATTGGATTACCGTGACTATAGCCTGCATCATGAGGGCCACCCAGTATTAGGTGGGAAGCTGTACTTATTAGTTCTTCCGAGCATCAAATCGCAACATTCATTTTGTGACAAAACACAGGTTCTTTATTTTTGAGGCATCCCTTTTTTTAACCAGACCAACTTCCACCATAAGTAAAGAGCATGTTGTAGCCACTAATTCTATAATGTCCATTCAACCACCAAAGGGTGCCTGTGTGTTGTGCCGCTTCATATTCATCCTCACTTCATCTATCTCAATGCCGAAGCAAATGCAAATGTAGCAGAAACTATTCCTTCCTCCCAGTACCTGGGCGAATGAGGGTACCATCTACATGTCATCTTGCTTCTTTCTTGGTCGTTCGCGTAGTCGTAAATTCATGACTAGCGTGCTGCGATGGTTTTTTCTCCGCGATTGCTCCAGGTATGTGCTGGAGCAATGTAAGGACTCTGGTGCCTCGAATCGAATCGTGCAATAGACAAGACATGTAAGCACGATTAATTCCCAGGAATTAAACATTGGCTAGTCTGGCATTGACCAGGGTGCTTTCTGCTTGTCAATGGTTGCGGGATCAAGCCAGCGCGTGTGAGATTCTGGAAGTGCCACTCGGGTGCTGTTTCGGTCTTCCAAGTCCAGAAGATCCAACCTGTGCGCGCCTCGTACGCGTCAAGTTGAGCCTCAACGAAGTATTCGAGGTTGATCTTGTCGACTTGAAGCATGTCATTTACCGTGCCTGTGAACTTCTTTTGGCAGCTGCCGTAATAGCCACTGCTAGCTGAAGGAAGTGTGCCGTCGTAACGAGCACCTTTGCCAAGTCCATTCAGCCATCGAGCACAATCGGTTTGAGCACCGGTCCACTCTCCAACGATTGTCCACTTGTCGGTGCCTCCGAGACGAGGAGCCGCACCACATGCAGCTTGCACGTGTGCGCAGGGCTTCATGGCTACCTCTTCTCGAGAAAAGATTTGGTAGATGTGTGTGTCGAGAATCACTTCATAAACACCTGAGGCTACGTCCATGAATCCGTTCCAGTAGGTTTGAGGATCCAAGAACGCATCGTGGATGACCACGGCGGTAGTCTGACTTGTTGTGCGAACATTTCCCCATCCGTCGTAGTAGAATTTCTTGACCAATCCCATGTTATTTCCCCAATTGGCGGGTTCGTTGAGCAATTCGATCGAAGTCACAACATCGTTGTCGCCTCTGTATCTATTGGCCAAGTTTTGGATTGCGGTTAGGGTGTTTGGTACATTGTTTCCAGATTGCCAATTGATTGAACCAGCTTTGCCACTGTTGTCGAATCCGTTTTGAGATCCAGGGGCTGCAGATGTGTTAGTGAAGGATTGGTGTTGAAATGCAGATCAACCTACCACCGTGCAAATCGAGCATGACGCGAAGTCCAGCATTTCTCGCCCATCTGATCGCGTTGTCGAGGAATGGTAATTGTCCTTGGACGTAAGGGTCAGCTGGGTTCGGTTCGAGGGCCCAATATCCAATTGGAATTCGGACGTGGTTCAAGCCATAGGACGCGATTTCTTGAAAGTCGGGTTCGGTGATGAAGGAGGCCCAGTGTTGTGTCAAGACGTTTTGAGCAGTTTGCTTTCCCAGAGCAGCCGTCAAGGTGTACTCGTCGACCACGCCGCCGCCATCGGCCCAACGCTCGAAAAGTGAAGGGGTGATCCATGGCTCGAGGACGAACCAACCACCCAAGTTGACGCCGCGAACCGTTTGGTCGTTGAAGTTGAAGGTTTCTGCACGCTTGGTGCTGCTGTGAAAATATCTTAGTGCCGCCAAAGTAAACACAACAGGAACGTGACCTACAATGGTGCGGCGCGCACGACGGACAAATACGCAAGGGCCAAAATGAGGTTATTGACGATGCCCATGGTAGGTATTATATCGAAGTTATGGGGGGGGGGGGGAAGGTTGGGAGTGGGTGAGTGAAAGGGAGGCCAAGACAACCAGAAAGTTTATTCAACGCGGGAGCAGAATTGAAGGAAGTGGTGTGAGAGAGAGGGAAGGAAGGCGAAGTGTGAAGGAGAGGGTGGTGAGGGTGACGATGAGGGTGACGATGAGGGTGACGATGAGGGTGACGATGAGGGTGACAAAGGGAAGAAAAAACAAAACAAAGTGATATTGGAGTGGGCAGGAAGAACCTTTATGGGCAGCAAGACTCGTCCAAGAATGGAAGCGGCGAACAAGAGTCAATTGCTCCCATCCCATCCCCGCAAAAACAACCCCTGCATACGCACACAAACCTGAATATACATACTTGAATACATATATCCGTGTATACAGTACATACACACGGTACATACATACATACATACATACGTACTTACATGCGTCCTTACATATGGTTACTCAGGTCCCTATCGGTACTTTGAGTCCACATCAGACATCAGTCCACCTCGGAGGAGAGCTTCCACGTTCCAGTCTCCGCCGCTAAGATGATCAGACTAGCCCGTACTGTAAAGAGGCTGACTCGTCCAATCCCTTGTGTACAAACGGATCTCGGTACAAACGGCCGAGCACGACGTGCATATACTCCATCGCCTGGCATCGTCCGGTCCACGTTCTTCGTTCGATCATGACCAGGTCGTTGCCGCTGGCCACTTGAAAGCTCCATGCACCCGGTGATCGCGTCTTCTACTCGTATCTTCGCACGAGGGTTGAGGCCTCCTCGTCTGGTGCCAGCGCCGGCTATTCCACCGCATATCGGTCTCCATTTCTACAACCTATGCATATCAGACTCTCAGTCTCCTTTCGTATCAGGATCAGGGCCCAAGCAGTCGATTCTGACAGGTCTGACCGGTCGAAACAGTCCAAACAGGTGAGGTGTCGCCAACGAGAAACGTTGCGTTGCTCCCTTCTGCTCTGCTGTGCTTGTGTTGTCATTCTCGCTTATCTTCCCCTGTCTCCCTTTCGAGGCTGCCTTGCTTTTGTTGTTTTTATGGGGTCAGCCCCTGATCCCAGAGCAGATCCAGCCACCCCGAACAGTCTCATTCGCTGTCGAACAAGACGTTTATCATGTTTTGCCGTCAGATGCACAGCACAGCGACGTGCTTGGAAAAAAGTGAGCGTGAACCGTTGTTGTTGATTCATGTGATGTTGAGAAAACCGTGGTCTAATATCTCTCTCGGCCCTTTTCTTGGTGGTGCAAAGATCTCTGCTACGTAGGCGTAATAAAGTTATTCGCCTCTTTTCCTCCTCGCCGTGGCGTTTGCCTCTTTGCCTCGGTTTGTCTTTTTTTTGTTAATAGATTTTTTTACTATTTTTATTCGTTGACTGAAGAGGAATTGATAGTTCACAAATGGAATTCGGTTCTCGGGATGGGCCATTCTACGGAGTACGATAGGTGTCAAGCATGATCAGATTTTAGAGTTACGGAAATTCATGTGCGAAAGTCAGTTCTCACCTAGTGTAGCATCAAGACTTTCGAGGCGCTCCGTATTCTCCGCACATGCGACCGTGACAAGAACCGGGCACCTTGGCTACTAAGACAAGATCAACATCAAAGGTCGATAGTTTGCTAGGAGCCTCGGTCGATCGAGCCATGATTGATTCTTTAAGTGATGGGGAGGTCATTAGAGATGTCAGAGATTTTAAGCGACGAACTTTTTGCGAAACGCGGGGTACAGTCGACTATACTATTCCCTACAAGATGCCTCGCATGATGGAAGGAGATGGCTCTGCGAAGCTACGACACAGTCCTCGGACTGATACGTCCTCTTGAGTCGTGCCATGTAGAAATGACAAAGTGAGTTGGGGCGGTCCTGAACCGGGAATACGGAAGATTGAATTCGGGGTGAGTCTCGTGACTAGCACGTGATATATATTATCTTCGGCAAAGCTCGCTTTGCCCAACGTCGTCCGGGTGGATGTTACTCATGGTTGAGAGGACATGGCCGTTTGTTTCTCGATCTTCTCCTTGTCTGCTGCCCACTGTTTCTCTGCAGCTATGCGGCGTTCCATGATACTCGGATCAAGGAAAGGCTGAGGGACTATCTGCGATGAAAATTCTGTGGCTGGACAAGAGTATTAATATCGCAACTATTGAATGAGCTTGAGGGTTACCTGTAATTGGGTTGCCCTTCTCGTTGCCTCGTTTGATGGTTACCTCTGCTTTCGAGGCTCGTCCTTGGGTGTACGATCGTGGTCCGGGTTGGGGTTGAGGTGGACGAGGCGAGCCTTTCTTGAGCTTCGGTATCATGCTGCAACGAGTATGCCTACAAAGGGGCAAGCATCGGCTAAAGTCAAGGGAGGGCCTTCCCAATGTCCTCGAAGTTCCTGTTTGCTACTTTCAATATTTCGAAAAGGGATCAAGATGAATGGTTTGTTGCCTGAAGTCGTTGTGCAATCCTCATGCGTATTTAGTGCATTTATTTGGGCACAAGAGGTTTAATCAAGCGCGCCAATAGAATCTCCTTCATGTCAGAAGTGGCTGTAAGGATTGTGATAACACGTCGATAAGTGTTGACGAGGTCGTAGGTACTGTAGTGAAAGGATTGGAGTTGCGGTGAGGTTGCACAGGTGGCTTATGTAAGCACGTAAAATATAAGTTAACTTGGAGCCCGTTCAACCCCACCTCGCCTCCGTCGCCAACCTCCGCATTCGGCCAGCGACACCGGACACAGAAGAACACACAAAGCTCGAATTTACCGGCCTAATTGAACTGTCGGCGTTCTCTAGAAGCGGCTTGCATCTGTCCACCTGGATGCAAAGGGCTACTCGCATGGACGGTCAAGGCGTTGCGGCGTCAAGCCCACCAATGAGCGCCCGCCCCGGTACCAGTGGCAGCTATAACAAGAGGAAGAGGGGCGGCGTTGAGTTCGAGAGTAGTCCTGGGAGTGGAGGAGAGGGAGAAGAGGACGAGGGCGAAAGAAGGCGACAACCAGGTGTCAAGAGAGCTTGTAATGAGTGCCGTCAACAAAAGGTGAGTCAGAAAACGTCATGCCAGGTCACAGAGTGAAGCGCGAGCAAAAGAAAAAGAAGACGGAGAGGAGTGTTACAATCGAGGCTGAAGCTGACTATGTAATTTATAGCTTCGTTGCGATGTCGTTCAAGACCCCTTCACCACATGCTCGCGATGTAGCAGATTAAAGCTTGAATGCAAAATCGAATCGAACTTCAAACGGGTTGGGAAGAGAAGCAAACATGCTGAAATGGAAAAGCAAATCGACTCTCTGCGACGCCGCATTGAACAAGCGAAGTCACAAGGATTCCTTGTAGAAGACGAGGAAGAGCTCCAATCTCCAGCAGCCAATGGCGCATATCAGAGAAACAGCCATTCGTTTATGGGCTCGGATGAGGCTGTATCGTCGTTATTACACCTGAAGCAAGGAGGATCGTATAATGTGCCGCGCTATTCGAAAGAACTTGAAAACGTTGGATTGAGGGAAGATGCAATAAACCATCTCTTTGCTGAGTTTTGGACATGCTATCACCCTTACCTCCCGTTCTTAAACCCCAACCATTCGTCGGATCAGTACTATCAACAGCATCCGCTGCTATTTTGGGTAATCATTGCTGTCGCATCTCGCCGCTATACACTTGATCCTACTCTGTTGACAGCTTTATCCGGCCCATTGACCAGATTGCTCTGGACAACTGTTGGTGAGGTACCAAATAGCCATCACGTCGTCAAAGCACTGTGTTTGTTATGCACTTGGCCCTTACCGACCAGCACCACCTCCACAGATCCAACCCATATTCTATGCGGTGTGATGATGAAAACTGCCACTGGAATTGGTCTTCATCGTCCGAACCACACTCAAGATTTCTCCAGAGTGTCTGTTGATCTCAACAAGGAGCAATTGCATGACCGTGTTGTTACGTGGGCTGTTTGCAATATAGTCGCACAATGTGTAGGTACCGGCTATGGCCAACCTGCTTCAACTCTATATGACTGGACTTTAGCTGTCCGACCTGGAGATGATGGACCCTTCACTCTGTCCCCCGAACTCGAGGCCAGACTCCAAGTTGAACGTTTCTGTGACAAGATCTCAAAGGAGATGTATAGCAACGCCAGCGATCCACGAGGGGTTGCTGGTGATGAGTTAAGAGCCATGCTTACCAGAGTGTATCGACGAGAATATGGCGAGCTTCATTCTTCGATAATGTCAAATCAGGTTTTGTCCCCGATTGTCAACCTTCACTTGAAGGCTGCCGGTCTGCATCTTCGATTGTCTGCTTTCTTTGACTCTAGCTCTACGGCGGGCTACATGGATGATCTAATGGCGCTGTGGCGAGCCGCCATATCGTTCCTAGACCTTGTATTTGAGCTCGAGAGATCTTCAAGCGAGGGTACAAATGCGGGGATGCTTCGATTTGCAACTAACTATATTATGCAGATGATCATTGCAGCGTGCTTCACATTGTTGAAACTACTGAGCTCTTTCTTTGCTACAGAAATTGACTTTGATAGCGGTCGGCAATTATTCCACCATACAATTCAAGTCATCCGAAGCATGAGCGTGATCAACAATGATCTACCTTGGAGACTTGCTGAACTCATGGTTCAGATGTGGAACGGTGCTAGGGTCGAAGCTCGCGGAGCTCTGCAACAAGGTGGGAATGGCAATGGCCATGGAGATCATGATCGGGACCTTATAGCCATGATCGATGATAGTTTGCAGCTCAAGGTCCGATGCCGAATGAGTATGAGCCTGATGTTCGATTCGATCTGGCGCTGGCGTGAGGAGTTCCAGGCCCAAGGCCGAGGAAACTTAGAAGGTCAGCTCATCTATCACCTTGATTTATCATTCCTATTTTCTACCGACCCAAGCTTCATTCTAGGCCTTCCCCCTTGACCTCCCTCCGTTGACATACCATTCCCATAGCAACCATGAAGAATCCCACAAATCCAGATAGCGCAGCAGAGTCTTCAGCCTCCTCGACCCATCAAATGGACAGCACGTTGATGGCCCCAACACACCAACTTCAGAATCAACTTCTTGTAGCTGCAAACAATGCTGGTGCTCTGACACCTCGCGATGGTCTTCCTTCGAGCGGGATGATGGGCGGTATCAGCTATAACGAGAGCAATTACGAAGTCTTCGACCCCCTGAACTGGATGCTGGACGGTCTTGTGGATTTCCCCTACTCATATAACGCTGTCCAAGGACTGGAAACAAACGGGATGGGTTGATTCGACCTTCCTCACTTTCTTCCGCATCTATTCATTCCATCTTCCATCTTCCCAAGGCTTTGTCGATATAAATGTCGAACTCCAGGAGGAGCCTAACGAACAGAGGTTGCAACCGATGCCTTTCTCAATCAAAGCCACACAACACCACAGTCCAGTCACCATGGGGTCTATAAAGCCCCCAAAGCGCCTAAGGATTCAAGGAACGGGGTCCAAAATGACCATGCCGGAAATTTGACACAGTAAGCCTAATAAGCTGACTACCACAGCACAAATGCTCAAATTTGTTTCATGCTATGCCGAATACCTACCGCTTCTCCATCTCGAAACCATGTTCACGATGTATCTATGCATGGAAGAAAAGGCGTTGGGTATTGGTTGCCATTCCTATTAGTATAATTGTTTTCGTATTCTCAGGGTAATTATGGGGAATTAATTCCTGGGCACATTGTTGATATGGGGGAAACGCTGCGATACCATGGGTTTCTTTATTTCATTGAACTGCACCTACTGTTGGGGATATCTTATTGTGTAGCTACCTATAGCGCAAGCGCAACCATCACCTCCTGCTTGTTTTCTTGCGCATCAATTCCCCTTGTCTTTCCTGCACTAGTCCTGTCTGCTTACCTATTGTCAGCCTTGTTGGCAAGGTTTCAGCATGAACGACGCACTTGGTCATCGTAGATCGCGATCTTCTGCCTAGATTCTCCCCTAGTCCACTGATGTCAAGAGCCTTAATTACACTTTGCGCAGTAGAGAAACGAGGATTCTTTAGCACACTGGCATAATTTGCTCGCTTGAGGACTAAGAACGCCTTTGATATTTCCTCGCTCCTTACTCAGTTGAAGGAAGGTGGAGGAAATTAAAGAAATGGGGAGCCGCACGAAACCTATATATGAAAGAAGTCGAGATGTTGGAGATTTGGACCCGACAGTACGGTTTAGGATCAACAGAATGTGGCTTCGCAAGTCTTGGGGGCCGGCAATTATTGGAATATAGACCGAAGAGAGCGAAGGATGAGGTGAGGAGGTCTGAATAGGAAATATGACAAGGCTGAGAATGAGGTTTCGAGAACACCATAATTTTAAAGTTCTCGTTTCAATTGTCATCCGGGGACGCCGCTGCCTGTGGGCGATTCGAACGGTGACTTTTGAGAGGGTCGTTCGGCTCTTTTCAAGAGAGGCTGTGTTTCTAAGGGGTAAGGAGAAGCATATATAACTTGGAGAGTTTAAACTTACTAGTACTGTTTGGATCACAACTAGCATTGTTCGGGGTGTATCTTTACTTTTTGCAGCATCTTCGACGACTTTTTTTCTTCGCGTTTATTTGCCAGTTTCGCACCCAGTAGGTTTCTTCCAAGTCCAGAGACTAGGAAAGTAGTAGTGTCACGGTGTTTTAGCTGGACCAAAAGCAGGCAACGATCATTTCATTCTTTCAATACAGTGTCTGCCGTCAAGATTGAATATGGATGAAAGAGACATCATCGAGACGGTCAACGTTATAGATCCGGGAAGAAGCTGGATCATCGATTGGTATGTGTGTCCCAGCAAGACCATTCATTGAGCATGTGCCGACTATTGAATTCACTTGGGAAAAATTAGCGAGCATATACTAATTCTTCCATAGGGATCAGTACTGTGGTGTGCCGCCAATAGCCAGCATTTCCACCATTTGCAGTAGTGCTCATGACAAAACACACCCCTCCTATCATTCCAATGATCGTGTGCAATATTCACCAACCTATAGGAGCCCCCGGCTGACGGATCAAATCTGCAATGTTTTCGAAACGACTCGGATCGGACCTTGCGACCTAATAGCTTGTTTTCTTAATCTTGCTAGTGGAAACCTAAAAGGCCATCGTGATCCAAGCCATGTAACGTTTCTGCCCGCTAAGCATGCTCGGCGTGCTAGGTGGAAATCTGTAGCCTCGATTGTAGTCTTGCTGAGCAAACCTTCAGACTTGTCGTGGATGGACTCGAGGGCAAGTTGCAGATGCACCTAGTCGATGACACTTGATTCTGGGTCTTCTGTCAAGAGGCCGCGGATTCTCGCCATCGTCTTCCAGGAGAACTCCTTCGAGAGGAAGGAAGAAGCGTCCTGGCGATTCGCATGGTGAACTCGTCGAGACGCAGCGAAGTTCGTCGCCTGTATTTGTTGGGGAGCAAATCAGTATCCCATCGCTCTCCGCGACCGTTGGCATAGGCTTACAGTACGTTGTCTATGCCATGGAAGGGTACATAGTACCGTGGCTTGCCGTGGAGCATCGTGATGTACGATCGAGGATCTTGAAATGTTGCGGACATGCTTATGCAGTCCTCGAGCCACCCAGGCTGATGCTACCACCTAGGCATCGTGTCGTAGCAACGCTCTCCTTTGGCGGAAGCATCAAGTACAGACCGCGAGGATGTGTCGAGAGAGAGAATCTCCTCGCTCTCAGCTGTTGGTCGCTGGCGCCATTGTGGTCAACAAGCAACACGGACATGAAGATGAACCAGAACAAGAACCAGGAGGAGAAGCATGGCAGCCACGCCCCGAGAATTCTTCAAGGGGAGATGGACCAGCCGAAGCCACAATGGGAACTCGATTGTTGCCTCCTCAAGAAGTTGTTAAATTCATCGATGTGAATATTGTTGGGGGGGGGGCAGGCGGGGGACTGATGGTTTCTTGGGACGGGAATGAAAGTTAGTTGCAGAGAGAAAGGAAGCTCCCAAGTTGGAGGGACAAGGTAGTAAGTAGGTGGCAGGCGCGACGACCATTTCCTGAGCAAGTGGGAAAGCCGCAAACTCCCAGAACCAACGTTGACGATCTTGTCTGTTGGAGACAACACAACACCACGCGATCGCAAGAGGTCTTTTCTCTGCTCTCTTCTTCCCGTGGCTCCTCATTCTACGCATGGGGACTGTTCAAGAAAAAGGATTGCGGTGTGTCTGTCTCCTACACCTCCCACACCTCCCACAATCTCTTGATTTCTACCACACCTGGGCAGATCTAACCATCTCACCAGCTCACCATCTCACCATCTCGCCATCTCACAGACCGCGCGAACCACGCAGACCGCGCGAGCCACGAAGACCACGCAGACCACTCTTGTCGAGCCGACAGGCTTGGATCCAATATGGGATGCACCAGTACCAGTACCAGTGCAATTCTAGCCTGGTGGTGCCCGTCACGCTATGGAGAATCTCCTTCGCCTTCCTTTTCGCAGATTGTACGTTTCTCTCTCACGCATCTCCGTCATCGGTTCCCTTCACCCTCCTCACGCCCTCTTCAAAGGCCTCCCAAGGCACACCCGGGGGACCACGAACAGTTTTCCGCCCAGACGAATCCTCCAGCCGTCCTCAGCCATACTTTCTGCGTCGTGATGTCTGCCGGAAGAAGCTTTTCGGGCGCCTCGGTGTCTATTATCAAGATTCGTGTCAATACTGCGCCTTGCTCACGATCTCTGCTACCATGATGCTCTTGCTTCAACAAATGCTAGTCCTACTCACTGCACTGCCGAATCCCCCCCCCGCCTTCGTTGGAGCGTCGAATCCTTTCGAGACCCTTTCGACGGGCGAAAGAGCTCTAGGCTTGGATCATGTCGGCGATCTTTGCCGCCTGTCGCTTGTGGAAGAGGTGTGGTGCTCCTGTAGGTGTCCTCTGCAAAGTTAAGCGCCTGGCACCTACCTATGTTGCCATGGCCAGAAGTCTGCCCCACGGAGAATTCTCGAAACTTGAAACACCCAGCTTGCTTACCACCAATGTCGTGGACGAATGGACCACTCGACTGCCACCGCCTCCAATGTTTCGACGTGTCGAGGAGTCGACAATGCAGATGCAGGCTCCAAGCGAAAGGAACAGTTCTCAAGATTCCTCGATCGATTGTTGCACCACCTTGCCACGGGCCGCGGGTCACATGGAGTGCATCACTGGAATCTGGGCTTGCAAGGAGTTTCCCACATTGGAGGAAGAATGGTTCCTTTGCCGTCCACGCGTCTAATCTTGTAACACCACCAGCCCTGTGATCTGTTATGTGTTCTACGGGGACGTGGCCTGGCCGCGATTTGATCTTCGAGGGCCACTATCGCCATTCGAGTCGCTGCCGTGACAGTAGGGAGGAAACTGAATCTATCTTCACACGAAGGACAGCCTAGTTCGGGAGGCCAGAAGCGGCAAAACTCCAAGCTGCGGAGTGCTAGCTCGTCGGACACTGTCCTCCAGCCACTTGATGGTCTTATCCGCGACGTACAACGGATATGGCCATTCATGGCATCACCCTCAGCCCCTGAAACATGGGTGTAATAACGGCATCAATCCGTCCTGCTTATCCTTGTCAACAAAAGGCCACATAAGGCAACCAACCCTTCCACTGATTGACAATCACAGAAACCTTTAGACTTGCCTCTCCATCCTTGGAAACGTTCGGACCGACCGCCAAATACGGCCTGCAAGACGACATCGCATGACTAGGAGTAAGTAGATCATCTCGAGTATACCCACGCCAGGCAAATCGGAACTCATAGCGGACTTGACAGGCGATTTGAACAGGCTCAGCACGCACCCTCGGCAGCGGTGATGGAGACATAGGGTTTGTGTGAGAAGCGTTCTGCTCAGTGTAGCCCACCCAATTGGCCCATACAAGCAGATTGGGAACGTCTGTCTCCAGCGGCTGGTTGCCCGCGTCTTTTATTCCAAGTCCCATGCATGACATGGAACATTGGAGCGGTTATGTTCTAAGGGGTTGGTGGGAACAACGCCACGTCTATGTTGCGCGAGTCGACGTCGATTCGATTTGTATATTCGAGCACCGAGTCGAACCAGCCTCCGCAATTCCATACCGAGTAGATCGTTGTATCGGACCAGACGACCGACCAAGTAAGCTTACTGTAGATCAAAAGACATGGGAAATTGATGGGGACCACCACGAACCATCCACAAGTGAGGGCGTGCAATTGCCGCGTCCAACGGCACAAGAACTGTCAGCTGCGCTTGCTGCTGCTCCTGACTGCCACACGTTTCCCCACAACGCATCAGAATCGAACAAGCCGCTCTCCACAAGCCAAGATCGCAAGGCAGAAGTTCACGCGCAATATACCGTTCCATGTTGCAGTGACATCACCTCAAATGAACGACGACGTGGATGGGGACACGGTGGATGAGGACGAAGGAACAGAATGAACACACATGAAACTCTCCCTTTCCCGTATCTCGGCTCCTTGGACACGATTCTCGAGAGCCATGATTTCTGATGCACCGTCGGCCCCAACAAGGATAGAGTTGCGCCCTTTGAAAGGATGCTCTCCCACTACTGAGCGCTACCGGTGGTAGCGAAGCCGTTCACAATTGCCATGGTCTTCGCAAGGTGGCTCCAATTGCAAAGAAGTCCTCGTCCGGATCAATTGCAAGTGCAGTCAGTCCTGCTCCCAGCGTCACACGCACACGCACACGCACGCACACGCACACACGCCCACACGGCCACACACACCGCGCGAAGGAACCTCCGTTCGAGTTCCAGCCGCCCCAGGCTATAAGTGGCGACCAAGTGCGGGAGAGCCACGGGGAAAGGGCAGGAATTACTTGCGAGTCCGGGAAAGGCCCCTTTCAGCGATATGAACGGTTTGAGCCATTTCCCGTGAGCTATTTTCCGGGAGCCATTGTCTGAGAGCAAGGGAGCCAGGAAAAGGGCCATGGACGCGGGCAGCCGAATGATGTGTATGGCGGATTCTGGTCGGACAGTGTCCAGCGGCGGGAGAGTCAGCTTGAGGAATGATTTTATGGTCTTATGATCGCATTTGAACGATGTGCCGCTGACCACCCTCATTTTCATGGAAGATGGGCCTGTTGAAATGGCCTTTCTCCCTGGTTTCCCTTCCTATCGGCGCTTGAAATATCCTCCTGTCGTGGGCTTTTGCAGCAAGCGACTGCAGCTTCGACCCGATCGAGTCGATACTCGGTGTGGTGATCCTTGTTGCTTTCCTCGGCCCTTGACGTCTCGCGAACGCCGGCTGCTGAATATGGTCGACCCCCCTGTCGTCGCGTCTAATTATACCCATGGCAGCTCACGCACGTCCTTGGGATTCCCACCTGTGAGATGTTGGCCTTGGTCGCTTGTGTGGGTTGGCTGAACGCACTGTGCCACGGGGGCACCGGTGTGGACCAGCCAATGATGGCCGGCAAAAGGCGCGCGGTTACGAATGATAGGCTCCTTGCGGTGCAACGTGCGTTTGGTGGCGTCGGTGCCTGCTCGCGAACGTCCTGCCATTGGTTCTCCTAGCCACGACCTGGGTGGTTTGGACCCGACGACCGAGCTCTCGGGACGGTGGCGCATTCCCATGGTCACAACGTTGTCACGGAGTACGGAACACAAGGGCAAAAGAACAGGACGCCGTTCGATCACGTTACCCGCAGAAGCACAAGGGGGCGGGGAGGCACACATCGCAGTGGCAGCACGGCTTGAGTCAACCCCTGGCCGAAACGAGGGGGCGTGCATTTGAAGTGTGCAGGGATGGGGTGGATTGGGGGTTGGGGGGGGGGCATGGACGAGGAGTGGCAAGCCGCAAAGATCTGAATTTGTGCCAGCAGTCCTATTGGCCCAGACTGGGGCCAGGGAAGGAGAGATTCCCTTACTCCTCACCTCCTCACTCACTCACTCACTTCCTCACTCACTTCCTCACTCACCTCCTCACTCACTCTCACTCCTCACCCCTCACCTGCTTGCTCCTCACTCACCTCCTTGCTCCTCACTCCTCACATCCTTGCTCCCCACTCCTCACTCCTCATTCCTCACCCTGTCACCTCCTCGTCACTGTATCACCCTATCACCGTACCACCCTATCACCGCATCGCCGTCTCACCCCTGCTGTCACTGATTGCTGCCATCCTGCGCTGTCCTCCCGTTCGGACAGGCTGTGAGAGGAGGGTGGAAGGGGGAAGGAAGGGGAGGGGTGTGGAAGGTGGAGAGGATGGAAGGGGACTCAGGGGAGAGGAGTGGAAGGTGGAGAGGAGTGTGGAAGGGGAATGGGGGTGCTTTAAGTACCGGTCGGTACGGAAAAAACTGGTCGTCTGGGACATCAGGCAGCCCAGCTACGGCAGGATGGAATTGGCAATCCGTGGGGCATTCCGAGGGGCATTCCGAGGGGCATTCCGAGGGGCATTCATACTCTGCTGATCGACGAAGTAAGGTTCCTCTTCCCTACGATGGCAGCCGGTTGGACGGTTGGACTGCTGTCCTTCGTCCTGTCAAGTCCTCTTGGATCGGACGGGTAGGATCCACGCTCCACCCCTCCGTGAGTTCACAAGTCCTCAAGCCCTCAAGCCCTCAAGCCCCCAACCCCAAGTCCCCCAGTCCACCGTCCCTACTTGATCGTCCCGTTGTCGGTGTCAGAGTCCCAGTGTCAGATTCCCAGAGGCACTCGCTTCCTCATCTCCCCGCCCCACGCTCCTTTGTGCATACGACTCTACTCACTCTACTACGTACGTGGTGCGCTTCCCACTTCGCAGTCACCGTGGCGTCGCCATCGTGGGTCTTGCGTATCCTATCCTATGGAGAATCCCTCGTTCCTCGCCTGCGCGTCTAGCCCTACCCCGTTTGGCATGGCAGGCCGCGTTCCCACGGCCAGCTTCTACATCAAGCACACCGACCACGTCTTTTTTGGGCGTGGACCAGGCTGATCAGATGGGATCTCCCCGCCGACCACTGCCATTGGATGGTTGGCGAGGAAGTCTCATGAAAAGGAGATCATGATCATGATGCTCGCGATCGATGCTTCCGCGACGACCGTCGTTGCGCGCGTGCGGTTGACTGGACCAACAACCGCGGGGGTCAGATGACTTCCCCCCCTCCGACCGCCTCTGCGTGTGGTCCGAGTGAGGAACATGGCCGCTGCACAGGCGTGTGAGACTCTGATGAGTGCGGGTGGACCATGACAATGTGGTTGCGGCTGTCAAGTCCGCCGGTCCGTGATATGAGATCCCTCCCTCTCCCCCCCTGGAATCTCGCGTGTTCACGCTTGGTCGTCGGTTCAGTGTTCCATGCACTCTCCAGACGAGAACACTGAACACTCCCCAAACTAGGGCCTACTCCATACGACGGTCTAATCCATACGAGGGTCTACCACCCATCGTCAATCCAACAAACCTCGGAAAGCCAGGTTTTTGACGAACAAACAAACAAACAAACACACGCGCCGACAGCGCATCGTCCCCTTGGCGACCACGGCAAGAACAAACAACTCGGCATCGCGCCTTGCCGGGAGAAGGAGATGAGATATTCACGCAAAGCCCACGCAGCAACAGGGCTCAAGAAAACCACACGCGTTCCTCCGTAGATGGTCTGCTCGACGTCCCGAGTCTCCCAGCGAGAGTCCGGACTCCAGACCCAAATGACCCGAGTGCCCCCGCCAGGTTGCACGGGATATGGGATATGGGCATTTTCGCACGGCCATACCGGACGGGCTCCACAAGCCTACCTACACGATACACAAGCCGATCATCATGCCCCCCGGGGACACATGGACGGGAAGCCCGAGAAGTGCACTTTGGATAGAACCCCCTTTCCATCCGCCAAGCGAGCAAGAAGTGCCGTCTCAAGTCGCTTGCGCGGAGCGCGCAACTGGGCGGTTACACGATGCAGCAGACCCTGGTTGCAGCAAGAATGCGTCCCCCCCCCCCCCTTTCCCCCTGACGAGACCCTCCGCTAAATCTTTCCCCTACCCTCACACCTCTCATTCTCTAATGCAACCCACATGGCGTCAGGAGTTCTCCTCTCACTGGCACCTAGAATATTGGTCGTCGTGAGGTGGGCCTTTCTCGAGACCGCTCCATGGCTCAGACTTCAGTCTCTGCTCTCGCTTCCAATCCTGGCACGAATCCTGGATGAACATACAACAGTGCCAGTCCTGCCCCCAGCTTCCTCCACCTAGATTCCGCTAGTCGAAGTCCTGCCTTTGTCGTCTTAGCTTCAACGACCTCTGCCCTATCCGACGAGGCTCAGAGCTACCCATAGGGACCACCCACTGTTCGCATATATATCCCGGGACCGCAGACCACCGATGTCAGGCAGATTTCTCTCCCTCCCCTCCCCCTCCCCCCCCCCCCTGATGTTCGTATACCTAGAATATTCTTTTAATGCTCTTCATTCCCTGGGTTTCTGGTTTTATTTTACCTCTCGGCTGCCAATGCATTAATTTAACGTTATTCATTTTGACGTTTAAAGAGCTACGTTCCGCCTTCTGACTGTGCCCTCCTTGACATATCAAGCGCTCCCCAGCTCCCGACCTTATATGATACGAGCATCACCTCGAGATTATTTGAAAGTCGTGTAGTGATCCAACCGTTTTGCCGTCACCGATGTCTTCGACGATAGAACACATCTACAGCCTTCAATCCGGACGCAACATTCGTAACCCTCATAATCCAGAGACACCGTATAGTGCGGTAAGTTCCCTCGGCTCCCGTTCGCTCTTCTCGAAGGACGTGGATCGCCCGAACCAGAACTGACGTGGTCCCAGGTGTCCTCTTTCAATCTCCCAGTCGTCTACGATCACCAACTGAATACACCAGTCTCCGTCTCCGCGTCACCTTCCATGGCCAGGACAACGACTTCCCCTCCCGTGCTCAAAGCAGGTTCGATCAAAATGTCACCCACCACCATCTCCCCCGCGTATCAACTAGGCTTTGCCGACGACGACGGCTTCGGTGGTTCCAGATATAACGAACCCATGAAGTACAAGGAATCCTCCACGGCACTTCACGTGGCAACCCCTGACAGCGCGTTTCCCGTGGCCCCTTACGTATGTCCTACGGAGCCGTATTTTGGTATGTATGGTGTCTCAGGAACGGGATCATCACGAACATCGGTATCATCACCTCCAGTTCACGCCCATCAAAGTCCGGTGATCAATTCCGCGGGTGGCTTCAGCAACGATGATCGAAATTCGCGCCAGCCAACACCTGGGCAAGGGAGCAACTTTAGACCACATCACTCGACCCCCATCTTGATCGCACCGCACCCGGATAAGTTACGCAGGGATAGCGGATCTCACCGTCAGAACTCGCTACAATCGAATCCATCTCATACTTCCACTCCCAGGTCGCAGGGGCCACCTCAAGGTTCCTTCTCGCACCATTCGGACCATCCCATGAATTCCATGGCCTCATCCGGCTCCCGGAAGCGAAAGTCTCCGGATAGTGGTTTGGATGATGAATTCATGAACAGCGGCCAGGCCATCAGCAGCGAGGAGCAGCTCCTTCTTCATCTTTGTGACAAGGAACAACTACCATGGAAAGACGTCGCGGTCCGGTTCAACGAGGAAACCGGCAAGAGCATGAAGGTTCCCGCATTACAGATGCGGAAAAAGCGGCTCTTGGAGCGGCTCAAGGAATGGAATCAAGGTGAGGTAGTGAAGCCTTATTCATCAACCCGTTGTTAGCCCCATCCATCCCTTTCTTCTTCCAGTCCCTCACGAACTGACATGAAAATCAGGAGCGAGCCCTAACTATGGCTATGGAGGACTACGAGGAAGCTCGATGGGACCACGTCACCCGGGGTATGCTCAGCCATGGCTCTACTGAACGGTGGACGAAAGAGGCAGCCCAGCGCAAATGGTATGAGATGCATCCAGAGGAGTCCCCATACCACCCCTACGTGACGCCGGATTTCGAGGGCTTGAACCGCCATCACCAAAGACAGACTTTTCATTCTTATCAAGGAAAGAGTAATTTTCCACTTCAACCACATTTTCAGCAACCCCAGCAGCGCTGCAGCTACTCTTCAGAACAAACCAGTCTGCATGATGACCAACAGCAACAGCAACAGCAACAGCAACAGCAACAGCAACAGCAACAGCAACAGCAACAGCAACAGCAACAGCAACAGCAACAACAACAACAACAACAAACACCACTACTCCCACAACTGCCACCATCACATCCTCTCCACATTCTTCAGCAAGTGACCCGACAATTGCCCCTGCGAACACACGCCATGCCTTCACTCGCTCTGGATCCGCTCTCAACCCCACCCCTCACGCATAATCCATCCATACTTCCTCACATGAGATGCTCCTCTATCTCGACAAGCAACAGCCTCACGTCACCGAGGTTGCCCTCGAGCAGCTCTACCGTGACGATGGACGAGGTTCGCGCGCGCGCAGGACCAGACAGCAGCGCGCAGATGGCAGTCCACCAGCAACAAGCGCAAATGATGTTTGAGCAGCAGCAACAGCGAGAGAGGACGAGGACGAAAGCTCTACGGGAAGTCAACCAGGCGACCCAGGACGCGTCTCAACAGCATCGACAGCACCGTCGATCAGCGACCAGTCCACGCTTCTGTCAAGAGGGACGAGAAAGTGCAATCCGCGAGGATCCACAACCGCCACACACTCAAAGTGGAGCCGAGGATTAAGTTGCAAAGTTGTCATGTTAACATTTACATTTTCCTTTTCCCCATTGTTTGGTTCGATCGGAGGAGATGCCACGCTGATTCAAGTCCATGATGTTGTTCTATTTCCCACGCTTAATATCTTTCTTGGCGATCCTTTCCCCCCCCCCCCCCCCTGGCGCTATCTAGAGACGACTGGAGCAATTTTTACGCGGACATGGGGTTTACACGTGGGCGGCTGGGGGCCGCCACCAGGACCGGCACTGGCGGTGTGGCGTTTCTTTTACATGTCAATTTGGCTCGCGTTCTGGTGTTGTTTGTCTCCCCCCATCCATTTTTGCACGACTCGGGGTGGGGTTTTTTTGGGGTCCATGCGTTCGCGACGGGAGGAGGGGGGGATGCGAGGTGAGAATTCGAGAGAAAAAGGTCTACGGACAAAAATGTTCCCCAGGAGTGAACAGGGGTCAGATACAGTGATTCAAATCCATCTGACGCGGAAGGATATATATATACAGGGGCGGGTCTCCGTGCCCGCCAAATTTCCGTCCAGATGGGAAGGCGTCCAGCGACCGCGCGCGGTAGCGGGCGTTCACTCACGTAGCAAAGTCCAGGGCAGAAAACTGTCGAAAAGAACTCTCTTCTCTCACGGAACACAAATCTACCTCGCGTGCGTATTTCGTGTCACCGAATCCCTCGAGAGCTCTGCCCACGCGCGGGCTAAGCGACGATGTTTATGTAATGCGATTTCAGGGATAGTAATGAGCCATTACTTCTTCTTCCCCCCCAGGGGGGGACTACGAGGGCCGATCGATGGAGGGTGTGCTGCCCCAGTCGCTGGTCTAGTGACTGAGGACAGAGACTGAAAGGGGGATGGGGATGGGGATGGGGATGGGGATGGGGATGGGGATGGGAGTGGGAGTGGCAGTGGCAGTGGGAGCGAGGCCTGGCGTGGGGATTCTTAGCCAAGATTAGATGTTCGATGGCGACGCGTGGAACTGGAGTCTTCTGATCGAGGGTGTGTGGGAGGGGTTTGTCCTGTACGTATCCCATCCCATCCAGGCGGGCGAGGTGTTATTTTGGTCTCGTGTACAGAGTCGGAGGGGGGAAGGGAAAATCGAACCCCGACCGGCTGTCTCCCAGAAAGCCAGATGGGATGTCAGCGTCCGCGTCCTCGGCGTGGCTTTGGAGGGAGCGGCGGCGGAAACGAAGCCCAGATCCATGGTTGATGAGCGTTTTTTGGCTCTCCGTCTCGAGGCCAAATGGAGCGTCGTGTGCATGTTCGCTCGCCATCTGTTGTTGGTTGGTTGGTTTGGGCCGTGGCGGTGATGCTTCGGCTGGGGACGCTGCGGATGTTTGCGGGTGGGCGAGGGGAGCAGAGGAGCAGAGGAGCAGACCGGACGGCCTCGTATAATGGAGGGGTGTGAGTGATGCTCTTTGATCCAGAAGATCGATGCAGAAGATGCTCGTTGATTCCTCGAGTAGGCATGGCTCGACCGTCCGAGGACCGGTCGGTGTATGGAGAAGTCCCAGTCATCCCGGAACACACACCGCTCGCGCTCTCGAGGAAGCTTGCAGACTGACCGAGCGAGCTCCATCGAGGCCTCGGAGGCGAGGCCGCGGCGGATTCTGATGCCTTTCTCTTCGGGCTGGACGACCTCGGCGGTGCTGTGCGGACAGGCAGATGGATGCTGATGAGAGTGGGCGCCGCGGGCGGGTCCGCTGCCCGACAGAGAGGAGTTCCCACGTCCAGATCTCTGGATGGGGAAGGAGTCTGGAAGGCCAATAAATCAATGGTACAGTAGATAGACATCGAAGCCTAGACTAGATGTGTCGGAAGCTGGAACCGACTCGGTGGGTCCACACCATCAAACGTTTGAATGCAAGATTCGAAGGACGTGTATCTCACGTCGCAGTAGCCAATTCGATCGAGATCAAGCATGCCGTCTGAAATGAAATGAAAATAGATCCCCCGAGGTCACGTCCCGCCCATAGCCTCCGAGCCTCACTCTAGCGCGGTCGAGAGAACAAGCGAGATCGCTTGAATGAAGACAGGGGGAAGTCCCACATGAGCCGTCCATCTACCCACCCACTCATCCGTCCTCCACGGGACAACACACGGGGGGGTCTGGAAAAACCCAAAAAAACCCCCCAAAAACCAGTAAGACACCAGTGGTAGGTTGCACAAGTCAGCACATCGCCTCGCCTCCCCCAGCCAAGGGAACACCGCACCTTTCATCCGACTTCATCGTCAAGCAGCATGCATCCACCTCGCTTGTGCTCCGGTTGCACAGCAACCTGGAGCGCTCGCATGCGCCGACACGCGCGTGAAGCCCGAGCCAAGCGGGGCCTACCGTGCGACCCCGTCGACACCCTGATGCGACCACCAACAACAACAACACACCGACTTGCGACTCATCATTTCCGCTTGCACATGCGCAGCATACGCGGGGAGGAGGTGGACACCGCTGCATGCACGAAGTCTCAGTCCAGTGACGAGCGCGCGTTCCAAATCTCGCCTGCGTCCCTATCCAGGCAGGATCAATAAGCTCTCTCACATCCCTCCCTTCATGCTGTCTGGTGCCTTGGTCCCCACGCCATCGTTGGGTCCGCAGCCCCTCCTTACCTTGCGATTGTTGACATCCCCCCCCCCTTCCTCTCGCTTGGCTCGAAACTACCGAGTGACAGGACTCGACGTGTCACCATCACAAGATTCGAGCCCTTGCCATCCATGTGGGTGGCGGCCTTTGGGCGAAAGACCTCTCATGTCTAGAGTGCGCGTCATGGAGGAAAGTCAGCCTTGCTCGGGCGAGCGCTCTGCGGCCCATGGGCCGTGAAACGAGCAAGGTGTCCTGCAATACGTCCGTCGCTATCGTGCTTTCACCGCCGAGGAGAACGACGGCCCAGCACTACGTACAGGACAGTCCGCGGCATAGGGATTCGGATGCCATCCGTGCGGTGCGATGGGGTGAAGGCGATGGGCAAGGCCGCACCCATGTTGGGCTTGACAGGTAGTAGGTGTCCGGCCGGTCGACACGGTTGGGGAAAATGTCCACTGCTGGACGAGATTGGTTCGATGCGAAGTACTCCGTCGGCCGACAGGAGGATACGCTTCACATGTGCAAGGAATCCTGGCGGCGGGGAGGCTGTGAAGTGTTCGTGATGATCTCTACAACTGTCTGTATGGCGCGTCCTTGTGGTATCTGAATACCGAGTAGACGGACGGTGCTTCGTCAGACCCCACGGTGCAGACCGAACCTTCGCTCCTGTAAGGCTTCCCTTCCATAGGAAGCCCAATGCTGCCCTCCGACCGTCCTGGCACCCGGTGCCCGCCGGATGATCCATCTCCCTCCATGAACGGAGCCGCCCCGTGGTCGTTTCGTGCAACCGGAGGTTGTTGTGATCCAGGCTGTCACCACGCCATCCTCAAGCAGCCATTCTTGAGAACGCCGAGGAGAGGTTCCAATCACAGCACGGGACGGGACCGAGGGCGGGAAAATGCAACAGAAAGGCAACCTCGGGAGGCGTGGGACAACAGCGCACTGATGACAATGGCCGGAAGGAGACATTCCTCGTCGTCGACGTGAAGTATCCCAAAACGGCAGACTCAGCGTGTAGCCAGCCGATCGTCTACGACGGGCCCCTGGTTCCAATGAGCGACGGCCGACCTGTGGGGGGTTTTCTTGGACCAGGGAGTTTCTCAAGGGGCACGGCGCTTAATTTAATTCCTCTCGAGCCCCGTGGCGATGAGTCCGTGACAGCGTTGGACAGGGTCTTGACTCGGGGTGGTGTTGACGACTAGGATCAAAAGGCGCCGCCATTCATTACATTTGATATGCGGAGGGGTGTCTCCCTAGACGGTGGCCAGTTGACCCCAGGAGGTGGTCAACGTCGTACGAATAGAGCAAGTTCCATATATTCGACCCCTTCACCCCCCCCCCCCCCCCCGGGCAATAGATATCATTGCGAGATTCATCATGCTGAAAGCTATTAGCATCGTGGCCGTTCTGCGTGGAAAGCGGCAATTAGAATAAGCAGCAAAAGTAACCTTAAAATGCCAACACTTGGCGGGTCTCAACGGTCAACATGTCTCCTGGCTGACCACGGCTCGGTTGCTGTTGATGGAGGTTGGTTGGAATCGTTGTCCGTCCATGGGGGCTATCGCTCCTGCAAGACATTTTCTCGCGGCACTTGTAAGATAATATTTCAAAGGAGAAGGCTTCGGTAGTGTGAGGTTGCCTTGCAGTTACGACCATTCCAGATCTCTCAGCCATGATTGGCTTCGCAAACGGTGTATTTGGGATGGAAGCTCGGTGGTGGTTCTCTGTGCTGGACCAGGTTCGCGCAGGATCAAGCAGAAAGTGAAACCAAGGCTCAGAATGGCGGAGTGCCTCCATAGGCTGTGCTGATGGCCAACGCCGTCCTGGATGAGGAGCTATTGTCCCGACACGTCTGGAGCTCTGCTCAAGGAGATGTACGGCATCTCCCTACAGCGGGGCATGTGCTGCTCCTCGCCATCAGAGTTGAAGTTCAGAAGAATAGCTACAGTCCCTGGTCGGATGCTGGGAAAGCGCAGACGACGGCTATGAAGATCCAGCTCCTTTATCCGGCACGCTCTCGCATCGACCGGGTAGAGAAGAGGCAGTGCCATGTTGCCAGAGGCCCAGGTTGCCATAATATCGCCGCGCCTCCGGCATGCGCATGAGGAGGGGAATACAAGCGGGTATCTGGTCCCAGGGTGTGAGGTCGATCGCCGAGTTGAGGTTCTCACCGGCGAGGATGAATCAAGGAGGCTAGCGGGGAATCGACCAATCTAGCAGTGAGAAGCTATCAGAAGGAGAGGGTGGTGACACAGATGGAAGTCTCTCGTTGATCGAGAGATTCCCTACTCGGCGAGAGGGCTCTGCCGTAGACATACATATCATCTTCAGTGGCGGGTTCGGCTTTATCAGCGAGGAGTTACAAGCACGCCAGCCCTATGAGCCGAGCGCAGGAAATGCCGTTTGGAAAGTCGCCGATCTCATCCACGGAAATCCATTGAGGACCCAATGGAGGGAATATGGCATAGGGATTGACGCTTACGACTCCTTGTCTCAGGGACCACCTCACCGCAACTACAGCAGCAGCCCCAGCAACTTGCAGAAATGCAGGCTGCCGCCAATCCACCACAGCATGAGACGATCCCAGGCGCTTGGGGAATGAAGAATAAGGTTGCTTTAGGTTTGGCGCCCAAAGAGGACATGTCAAGGTCTATTGGGTCGAAACTGGAGAAGTAGCCTCTACTGACGGTGGAAGTGTCAATACCACACCGTGCTGGGCTTGGGCTCTGGGATCTGCCCAAGTCCTGACAGGATCCTTCGAACCGGCACGGAAGCTCACCATGAGCCTCCCGATCTTTAGAAGAGATTCATTCCCATCCTGAATGGATCCCGATGTGAGGCCACCTGGACAATCGCGGATTGGACCGTAACGCCATCTCCCTGGGATCGTGTCAACTGATCACTGGTGTGCAGACTGCAGGACGTTTGCCGTGGTGGTTTGAAGAGGAGATTGCTAGGTATGTTTCGAATCATGCAGCTGGAAGAGCAATGATGTGGAGTGGACAGAGGAAGGCCAGGGGCTGGTTTGGCGAGATAGGAGGTGAGGTGACAGAGAGGGTCACACGGCAGGCGATGCCAAAGGTCGAGGGGGGGTGCGGAGAGGGCTCTACCCACACCTGCGAAGCGGAATCAAGTCAGGCGTAATATCCATACGCCCCCTGCAGAGGTTGGGTTTACATCGTCAGGATCCGGAACAGGAAGAATAGGGGGGCGAGGGGGGGTGTTGGAAACCCATCGACGGCAACGGGGGTCCCACTAGAGGGCAGCTTGAAATCGTGTTAGACCTATTCACTCCTAGCTGTAGTGCCTGTGCCTGTGCCTGTGCCTCTTCTCAGATTGAGACAGGTTCCGTCCGCGTGATTGGGAGCACATCAGCATGGAGTCTCTGGATAAAGCCAGTGACGGCAATTGTGCTGGAACATCATTGCGGCTGTGAGCCGAGATGCTTGCGATCCCGAGCTAGACATGACACAGGGAAACGTGCTGAGGAGCACGAAGCACCGTTGGTGGACGACGATGACAACGGCCGGGCTGAGAAAATCCTCCCAAGTGCCGACGCCATTTAACCTCTCCTCTGCCCCCCGAGGGAAATCTCTCACCCGAGCACTGTTGGTGGGTGACTTGGCTCAACGACTGGACTCAGACGATCCCCACTTCCCTTCTAGAAGCGGGAGAGGGAGCAATGGAAGCCAACCGATTGTTGGTTGGTTCGTATCCATCAACAAAGGCTTTGTGTCGTCCGGCGTCCGATGTTCTGAGGGTCCCATCTGAGAAATGAAGGCCATCGGATGAACTGCTGCAAGCACTTCGGATGAATCTCTCGTCTGTACGAGAGCCACCCCACCTCCAATAACGCATGTGTGGATTCAGGGAGTGGTGTGGCAGCCCGCGGGCTTGCAGCATGCGGTGGAAGATCAGACGGATTTGACAGAGAATCCCATCCACGAAGCGCGTTTGCCTTTGGGATTGAAGCTCTGGGAACACGACTTCCGGAAGCAGTGGAGCTATATTACCCGGGCATGCACAGTGCCACGGAGACAAGGGCAGGCACAGCGCTCTGCTAGAATTCCGGCCAGGCTTGATCCCAAGGCCAGAGGCCTAGGAGGAATGAGTCGCTTGTGCAAGGAAGACTCCAGAGCGCTGGTCGGAAAGAGCCTTTGGCTGGGGTGTTTGGAGGCATGCCGACTGCTCGAGTAGAAAGAATCCATGAGCATTGCGTGGATAGGGAGCGCTGCCCCGTGGCGAATTGCAAAGGTTCCGTTTGGTGGCTTCGCGAGGGTGTGTGTGGGTGTGTTTGGGAAGATTTCAGGAGACCTCCATCCTTTGCAGAACATCTCCCTCAACACGACTTCCTTGGGGCACGGGTGACGGAATCGCCTCGGTCCTTGGACGTCTGGCGAGCCTCACAGTGCTCGCTATCAAAGTCACGCATGGGAGGGGCTTTCGGGGCGCTCCTGTTCGCGGGGAAAGACTGCTGCGGTGAGAGGTGCCGAGTTGAAGGCTTCGGGATTCCTCCAGACGTACTTATACATCTTCTGAAGATTGTGAGCGCCAGCCATTACAAGAGCATAGGGCAATTGGAAGGCCAACGCGGAGTTCTTGTAGCGGCTGGTAATAAGGCCCTTGGCCCCCCTGGGGGCGTGGTGTTGTCGGGCTGTAGATATCTAGGTTGAGTTCCGCTTGGCATCAACACCAAAGGTTCATGGAGTCAAACTAAGGGGCTTGAAGCGAATTTGTCGTCCGAACACAAGCTATATCGCGTACTTTAGAAAAGTCTGTTGACCCGACGGTGGTCTTCACTTTTCTCTCCCTGGCCGAGTCAGCCGATGAATGTCCTTTACCTTTTGGCACGTGATCACTCAAGTGCTCGATTATATCTTCGACTGGAAGTTGCATGCTAAGCGAGAAATGCCAAGGCTGTAGTGGCCCGTTAGTCTGCCCTACTAAGTCGCCAGTTCCACGATTTGCTTCTGTATATAAGGAGGGAGAACATCTGTTGTAGGCGAGTATTAATAGCACATCCTGCAGAGTACACTTGTGATCAGCATGGACTCATAAAGGTAGGTAGTTATGGCCTTGTTCTCATCTTTGGCATCGCGCGAGGAGGGACCGATGCGGGACTTTCATGAAACAATGCTAGGACTCGCTGAAATACCAATGCCTAAAAGTGGCAACCGCAAGATGGTTCGGACTATTTTTTAATTTTATTTTTGGAAGCCAGACGAGGGTAAAGCCTTGAAGTTGCTTGCCAGGATCGCGAGATTTAAGCCGCTGTTTTCGCTTGCACTCCCAAGAGATCTTTTGCGAGTCTGCACCGTGCGGATTGAGCTCTGCATCCGAGAAACCATGGTGAGGTCGTTTTGGCAGTCGAGGAAGCTCGCGTGCATCTATGAGGAGATGTGGTGATAATACAAGAGAGTGCCAAAGCAGTGAAGGAGACGCAGAAGGCTCAGGGAAGCGACGCGAAGACAGGGCCTTTCACTCCTCTCACCAAGACTTTTCTGATACATGGAAAGCTTTAATAGGTCTCGGATATTGGGGCGTTGTGAGCTGGGTATCCTCTCTGCACCTTCACGAGAAACAGGCTGACTTCCTCGCCCGCCTAGAAGAGGGAACGGGAGAATAGCGTCTGAATGACATCAGAAAGTGCTGTGGACATCGCATATTAGTGAAAATTTGAATGTTCTCTCCAACTCCTATTTGCAGGCAATGTTAGCGGGTGTGGGGAAGACTACACTTGCACATGTTGCCCTTCTTCACCGAGGAGAGTTATTGACTGAATATATGAGCAGCTCAGTCGTTGGGGAATGTCTTTAAAATATCTTTATTGGCAACGGTGAAGTAGTCGTATACGTTTAGTCTGACTACAAAGAACGTGGGGCGCCGACTCCCGCTAGTAGAAATGGTAATCTCGTGCAACGACTAGTCCGGAGAAACTCGATAGTCCCCGAAGACGTATCTACTACCTATGGGAACCATACACCGTGAGGAGCCGTCCCTCCGCTCAGCGAATGGAGCTGCCTATATATATCTACTTAGCCCACGTCTAGCCAAATTTTGCATGTCCAGAAGACACTAAGGATGAAGTTCTAGCGGCAATAGAACCCCTGCCGGAGCGTAGTCGTCCACTGGTTCCATCGAGATACATACCCTCCATCGAAAACGCGCCGGCGAAAGCCGCACACGTACAGACCTGTGCGGTCGTCGCGGATGTGAGGAAGTATACTGAGAGCAGAATCACCGAATCGAGCCCTCACGCCGACTGGGGGTCTGGCAAAGGACAACGAGGAGCTTCGAAAGAATAGCGTAGAGGCTGTCCTCCTCGACAAAGCAACGGACATGTAAGTCTTGCAACTGAACACCATGATCAGACCTACACCAAACCACTTTTCCACTATGTTTCCTCTTGCTCGGCTCCTCGGAGCTACTGTATAGGAGTATCTTCGAGTCTTTTGCGAGAAGTTGAACCGCTAATGAGGCATGCGTTGTGTCAGACTTATGAAATAGTGGTTGGCATTGGCGTCACGGCACGAGTTGAATCCGGGCTATGAAACCGAGGTGTCAGAAATGCAAGGAGTTATTGCGAGGAATAGTCCCAATAGCTACCGTGTATGTATAAGGTTTTTGACATTAGCAAGCCCCAATTACTGCACAAATGGTAGGAACCCCTGAGGCGGTAGTTCCCTAGTAAATCCATCGGCAACCATGGCTCGCGTGGGCATTTAATTCACCTAGATGGCCTCGTTTTGCACTTCTTGCCTCAACTATGACGGTATAACGTCAACGTGCTGAGCTTGGTGTCGAGGTTAGGTGTCTTTTGCTATTCATTGCCATTGCCATCTGAAAAGTATGCTAGAACACTGGAATTTGTATTAAAATCGATTCTTTTTCGACAGGGTCAGTTGTGGCATTTGAGCGCCACTGGTTCCCCGTTCCCGTACGTCGGGAACTGAGTATGTTGCTTTTGTCGAGTTGAGAGCTCATTTGCTCTAGTGGCGTTGTTGCCTGGGTTGCCCGGCATGGATGGCTCGATTTTATCGATGTCAGAAAGTGTTTCCTCGGCTGCTGGCTCATCCACTAGCTTATCTGTCAGCTCTGATAGTGGCGACAGTGGTGGTGAGTTGTCAAGTTGTGGCTCTGGAGTCGCCTCTGGTATTGCAAGTTGCTGGGCGTCTGTATGCCCATGCCATGAGGTAAAATCGGCAGGCCTTTGCTGCTCTCCGTCACTGAGTTTATGTGAATTGGCTCAGTTTGTGGCTGGCTGATTGTCATGGAGGTATCGAGTTGTTGTGGCACTAACTGAGGCACCGGCTCGTTGCTTCTAGAGTTGGCATCATTATTAAGAAGGAGGTTGTCTATTATCTCAGGAATAGTATAGCCCATGATGCCGTGCATTTCCTTGGCTGTATTCCTGGCGGTACGAGTGGCTTAGACCTCTGGTTTGCAAGCACCGCTCTGTCATTTTCGAATAGGACATTACACTCAAAAGCGAACAGCCCGCAAATTGAGATTAGGGCACAGAAGTTGTTACTATCTCGATCTAGGACAATTTCGGGGTGCTTAGTGTACCGGTAATGTCTGGCAACTATGAGAGCTTTCTCAGCCACTAAATTAACCATATACAGTACCCCGGCACTATCGCGACATCTGCTTGTGTGAAGAATCGAAGTCCCTCTAAAGCGTCAATGTTAAGTTTTACAGACCTATAGGGCTTGATCCTGTACCGACTCTTGCCTGATATGACAAAGTTATTTGGTTGTGCCGAATGTGTCTGTTTGAAGCTGCTTCTGCTTGCATTATTGATAATTTTACATTCGGACCCTCTATTCAGAATCTAATGATTGTAGAATCTTCCTCGGTCATTTTCCTGTCGATTGTACTGATCCGATAATTTGTCCGACTTTTATGGATTTTTCTTTGTTGAGGTGACGGAGTGTTGGTTTTGAATTTGGTCCGGTTGAGCCATGTTACGTGACATTAATGTTGTAAAGCTTGCTTTTGACCCCCATAGTGGTATGGGCTCTGGGCGGACTAGGTTCGTCGAATAGGATAATTTTGAGCCCTCTGATTGGCCAGTTGCTTTTGTGGCCCGAGCTCTAGAGTTGGTACTAGAGCTGGCACTATAGAGTGGCGTTTTTGGTATAAAGTCGAGCCTCTCTTCCAGGTTATTTCGGAGCTTTATGTACTCCTCCTTCAGGAATTACTGATCTATTAGATCGAGCTTTGATTGATCGAGTTTAAACCCTTTTTGCCTGCTCTTGTGTATCTGTGGGTAATCAAACTATCGGTGGACGTCACCATAGGCATGGTAATTGCCACGCATTCTTGTTCGACTCTTGAGTTGAGCCTTCCACTCGAGTCTCTTTAAATGAGTCTCTATCTATCCAGTTGTAAATGCCGAATAAGAGCTTGAGTTGAGGGTTTTGAGTGATTCTGTGCGTAGTATGTAATCCTTGAACATTTGAGTTAATTTTATGAACTCGTAGACTGGAATTGACTCTATTCTCTGCTCTACTAGCTTGAATAGGAGGTTCGACGCGAATTAGTGATCTATAGTAGTAATTGCTACTATGGAGTCCCCTGTGGTCTGTCCTCCTGGACATCTGGTAGCCCCAGGATTTTGGAATCCGCCACTGTTGTTTCCAACTCTTGTATATACGCCTCAACCGTTTAGGTTTTAGTATATATCCTAAGTTTGTTGCACGCCTTAATTATGCCGTATTTGCGAGCCTGATCAGATGGCTCGAGGTGTGTTTTTAGGTGGCGTAGAGCCTCCCAGATTGTTGTGTCATCCCTGATGTACACATAGATCGACGTCGTAACATGTTCTTGTATCTATGTTCGAATCACTTTTAACAACCCCATCTCACTCCTAACGATTTTATCATTTAGGATTAAAGTAGAGTCGTTTTGACCATTTAGATGTCGAGGTCCTCCCTTGAGGGATTGTCGTTTAGTTCTATGATCTCTAGCTCCTTCGGTAGGCTTAGTTGTGTCGGTAAGTTTAGATTAATAAATTTCCATACTCCCTCACTCTCTTCGGTATTAGCACGGCTCTTTTCTATAGCGATCTAATTCTTCCATAATTACTGCTCATGGAGTATAATTTTCTTCTTTTCCGATATTATTTCGGATTTTAGCACTCAATTGTTGGTTTTGCCTAGTTGAATTGTATGTGGAATCGTCTTCTAGAATACTCGTATCTCTACCGCGTCCATACCTTCGTGATTTGTGTCGATTTGGTGAATCAAGGATTAATCGGATCAATCCGGGCCTATAACTATTGGATTAAGGCTTATGGTATACAAAGGCAACTCGTTGAGTGGTAGAGAGTCACTATATGCTCAAGCTGGTCATGTAGAATTGATTGATTTAAAAGAAGCTATTGTACTGTACAGAGTATCTTTGAGTCTTTTAAGAGAAGTTGAACCACTAATAAGGCATGGGTTGTATCAGACTCATGAAACAGAGGTTTCGGAAATGCAACACATGGGTTCCCCAAATTCTTTTTGACAATGGAAATTTACTTAGAGCAGAAGCATACGAATGAAAAGACATCATTGCATATCGACGCCAACAACGGATATGATAAAGTGGTTCTGCTACTACTTATAGCTGGAGCTAATATTCACTCCAAGAATGACTCCTACGGTAGCAGGGGAATACAACTTATTGCTGTGGTCATGAGGGGTCTCGAATTGATGGACAAACTGTTCGGCTACTGTTAGAGAAAGGAGCTGCCATGGTTGTGAGTGATAGCTTTGGAGAAACGTGTGGCAAAAGCGCTGTTCGGTTCTAGTGCTTAGTCATTGGCATTGGCGCTCCTGGTGCTGACTCAACCATGCCCCTTGTATTTAAATCTCTTCTAGCTTCCTTTTATCAAAACCAGACTTCTTCTCGAGTAATCAAAAGCACCTATATATAACGTGACAAAACGCTATCGCATCATGCATGCTCGAATAGCTCGGAATCTATTGTGCGTCTCCTGTTAGCAGATGGCGCGAGCAATGCAGGCACACCAAGAGAAGGGAAAACTCCGTTGAGAACAGCTGTTGCGACTCGCAATGAGGATATAGAGCGAATTCTGTTAGCTAATACAACTAATGTCTAGCGGCAAATGATAGATCGGATGCGATACTCAATGCAGCAGGAAGCGGGTCTATTCTGCGGCTGCTATTGATTTATAAACTCAGCACTGGAATCTGCGACAGGACCGCCCGCGAATCACTGTTGCACCGGGCAGTCGCGCACGATTCCAACGAAGTAGTTCAGCTTCTCCTAGGCCACAAAGTTGACCATACGATGATGGCTAGATACGGAGATACGCTATTACATAAGGTACTTTTAGAACACCGTAATCATCTCGTTGGATTGCTCGTACCTCGCACTGCCGTGGATTCGGATACCGAGAAGATGATAGCTGCATCAAAACTCCGCACTGAGGTCGAAAGTGGAAACAAGATAGAGGTCAGGCTTCTGCTATCAAAAGATGCATGTTCCGACGCTTCTTTGGAAGAAGGATATGCGCTTCACCGCTTAGTAGTTATTTGAAACAATGAAAGCGCCTTTAGACCGCAACTAGACAACTGATTTTATGTCGACCCAACAGATTTTTACATGTGAGCTCCTCATCGAATTTGGTGTTGGATTGACAGAGATTGACTATCTTGGACTGACAAACTTACAATATGCTACTAGGATCAGCGGCCCAAGCTCCAGAGAAAGTCGGTCGAGCCCGACCTACTTTCGTGCTTTGTGTGAAGGAGACGATCCCCAGGTACAAGACAGCAGCGGCGACACAGCACTACGTATAGCCATATACTATGAGAGAAAATATTCATTTTTGCTACTTCTTGACCATGGAGTAGATCTGCAAGGTACAGTGTCATACTGTTTGCTGCGATCTTAGAAACGATCTTTAGTGTACTTCAATTTCCTGTTTGGTGGTAAACAGACGCATTCGTTCAGCCCTCCTCGAAAAAGGTGTTGATTGCTAATGCAAAGGATAGCGAGGAAAGAATACCTCTACATAAAACAGCAGCACAAGGCTCTCTACATATTACAAGAACGCTAATAGAGAATAGCAGCTACATCAATAGCAGATGCGTATATGAAAGAACCCCTTGCATCACACCACGACCGGAAAACAATTAGCTATGATTCAGTATCTCGTAAGGGTGGGTGCAGAATTGAGTGCGAGGGACGAAAAGCACGAGCTGATGGCCATGTTTCTTGCTCAACTTTCGAAGGATGAGAACCGCAGGAGCCACAGGATGAGGAACAGCTGAATTATGTGGAAGAATAAGGTTTTCACAATTCCCTGGTGTTCAAAGTATCTGAGAATTGTAAATTTACGGCTAGAGGCATTTTGGACATACTTTAGCCAACATTAAACTTGCTTTCCCTTTCAAATATCAAGTAGTTACTACAGTTACCTTTCCGTTAGTACATGATGATATATTGGGTTGTGGGACGAACAAGGCTTATATTCTGGTATAATATCGACGACAGTAATTCAAAGCAGACCCAAAGAAGCGAAGATATGATGGAAAGCCAAGCTTGCACCATGTACTGTACAGGGCACATAATCCATTTTCAGTTGTTATGTATATACAAATGCTTAGCTCGTGTGCCGTCACAACCATCGTTGGCTTGTAGTAAGTAGTAGTTAACGCGCTTTGCGACCCACGGACTCAATTTTTAAAAGCCGAATGCTTTTTTGGCCGCCAACTTTTCCGCTCCTACAATCTACTCTGTGAATAACTCCTCTAAGAAAGCGTAGGCCTGAATGAATAAATAATTTTTTTTTACAAAATGTTGTTTTTTACAAGGCATGATTGGGGGAAGAAAGTGCTGGCGTTCGCTTAAAAATTTCTAAAGGCAAGATGTAAAAAAGGATGGTAGAGCACAGATGATGTTCAGTGAAGATAGAATACATCAACCATGATTTCCTGTTTGGACTCTGCCCTAACAAGCCACGTAAACGTTGATTCGTGCCCTGAGAATTAGGTAAAATTACCTTGCGTCATTGGCCATGGCTCTAGCTTCAAGCACTAACTTAGTGCCACTAAGCTCAACACACCCCTTGATTCGAACAACGCGCTCTTTACAAAAACTCCTCATTCCGTCTGCTTTCCTCCTGCATTCACCACCGATGTTTTACAAACCTAAGCGGCTGTTGCTAGGAGGGATCACCGATTAATGCTGCTTGATTCAAGTAAACCGCGAATATTTTGTTCGTTCGCGCTTTCTTCGTATTTGTTCTTGTGTATTGTCGAGCAAGCATATTCTGTACATCGATGCAAGTGGCACCGTAGCATTGTTTTCAACTGTGTTAGAATTGAACAGGAGACATTTGCATGTTTATTCAGGAAAATTCTGATCTTTCTCGAGTTCTCAGCCCTATCTATGTCACTCTGGCTGTTTAGTCAACAGAATGGAGACGGATATGAAGAAATAACCGCTGGTGAAGGACTAGGTAGGATAGGCCTAAGTAGGCTTTGGTGTTGGCCCTAAAGCATGTTCGCTAGATCCTCGTGATGGCATGACACCAGTGCTATCTATTTGTCCTAGAACGCGGCTCCAACAATCCGCACAAATATATAATTGAAATTAGGGGACCCATGACAAATTTCCTCTTTCATTTTCCAGTATGTTAAATACATGATAGTCGTATATAAAACGATATGATGAGCACTCAAATACCCCAAAAATAATCAAATCGACGCACACTGGAACTTGGGTTTGCGTTCTCGAACGGCATCCGAGTCATCTGATGTGACGTCCGCTGGCTTCTTTGCAGAGACTGCTATATATCTCGAGTACCCCTCACTTCTCCATCCTGAAACACCAGCCAGTGTGTTGATGAAGTGGCGCTGCAATCCAAAAAGTCTCACGATCAGACTTGGTATGAACGCCAGGAGGTAGAAGAAGATTATCATTGGCTTAATGTTCGGTGTCAAATCTTGCACCACAATGTTGACGAACCCAGCCTTCTCCAGCATGCTCTCTAGCACGCCTTGGTCGAACATGGCATGAGTCGGCATGCTCGCGAATTTGTTGATATCTTCCCAATCATCCTTGAGGTTCTTGGGCGCGCTGGAGAGGTTCGCATGATCGTACTCGTAGAAAGCAACGACACCACCAGGCTTCATTACCTTATAGAATTGCCCCAACACGACCTCGGGGTCGATGGCGTGGACAAACGTCTCGCAAGTATATACTCCATCAAAACTGTTCTCTTCCAGCGCATCTAGATGATGGTAGTCCATCTTCTGCACCGTCACCGCGTGTTGCCAGCCTCGGTTCTGTATGTTGCGTGTCGCTTTCTTAATGTGGTGATCAATAATATCAATTCCTGTCACACGAAGACCCCTCTGAGCAAGATGTATAGCCACGTCTCCGACTCCACAGCCAGCATCCAGAACCTGCGAGCCCTTCTGTAAGCCTAGGGTGTCAAAGATATGATCCTCCATCGCACGCAATGCTCGGTTGATCGGAAATGGCCATATTGCGCCTGGTTTATAATATCCAAAATGCCGCGTTCCCCCCAGTACAAGGCGGTATCCAATTCTCGATTCCAGGGATGCATAGTATCTTTGGAGGGAATCATTCTTGTTGATGAGCTGTTCTTTATCTGCCAAAACCATTGTAAAATCGAGGGAGATATATAAAAGCCGGGCGGCTAACAGAAGCAGGGAGGAGAGATGGAGGAGAGATAGAGGAATCTTTTCCCAAGGTACGGAAGGGGGTTTACAGTGGGTCTCATCCACCCCTGTATTCTGCCAGATTATATGACTGAAATAGGAATAGAGTAAGTTGCCGCTATTACAT